>OU744319.1:66154171-66399170 GCA_916610145.1 Eristalis arbustorum | reverse complement strand
TCATGCCTCATCTTCCAACTGCCACAGCGGCCCTATTAGGCGTACCAGGGACTTGCGCACACCGTTTTGCATGTTCTGGGGTGTGTACTAACGGATCCTGAGAGTTTGGGGGGCGTCCGGCAACATTGAGATTTTGACCCCAAAATCCAAGCAGTGGTTAGTAAGGCATTTTTGAAGGATTTCATGCCTCATCTTCCAACTGCCACAGCGGCCGCATTAGGGCTACCTATGACTTGCGCACAAATTTTTGCATGTCCTGGTGTGTGTATTAACAGATCCTGAGAGTTTGGGGGGCGTCCGGCAACATTGAGATTTTGACCCCAAAATCCAAGCAGTGGTTAGTAAGGCATTTTTGAAGGATTTCATGCCTCATCTTCCAACTGCCACAGCGGCCGTATTAGGGCTACCTATGACTTGCGCACACCATTTCGCATGTTCTGGTGTGTGTATTAACAGGTCCTGAGAGTTTGGGGGGCGTCCGGCAACATTGAGATTTTGACCCCAAAATCCAAGCAGTGGTTAGTAAGGCATTTTTGAAGGATTTCATGCCTCATCTTCCAACTGCCACAGCGGCCGTATTAGGGCTACCTATGACTTGCGCACACCATTTCGCATGTTCTGGTGTGTGTATTAACAGGTCCTGAGAGTTTGGGGGGCGTCCGGCAACATTGAGATTTTGACCCCAAAATCCAAGCAGTGGTTAGTAAGGCATTTTTGAAGGATTTCATGCCTCATCTTCCAACTGCCACAGCGGCCGTATTAGGGCTACCTATGACTTGCGCACACCATTTCGCATGTTCTGGTGTGTGTATTAACAGGTCCTGAGAGTTTGGGGGGCGTCCGGCAACATTGAGATTTTGACCCCAAAATCCAAGCAGTGGTTAGTAAGGCATTTTTGAAGGATTTCATGCCTCATCTTCCAACTGCCACAGCGGCCCTATTAGGCGTACCAGGCACTTGCGCACACCGTTTTGCATGTTCTGGGGTGTGTATTAACGGATCCTGAGAGTTTGGAGTGCATCCGGCAACATTGAGATTTTGACCCCAAAATCCAAGCAGTGGTTAGTAAAGCATTTTTGAAGGATTTCATGCCTCATCTCCCAACTGCCACAGCGGCCCTATTAGGGCTACCTATGACTTGCGCACACCTTTTTGCATGTCCTGGTGTGTGTATTAACAGATCCTGAGAGTTTGGGGGGCGTCCGGCAACATTGAGATTTTGACCCCAAAATCCAAGCAGTGGTTAGTAAAGCATTTTTGAAGGATTTCATGCCTCATCTCCCAACTGCCACAGCGGCCCTATTAGGGCTACCTATGACTTGCGCACAAATTTTTGCATGTCCTGGTGTGTGTATTAACAGATCCTGAGAGTTTGGGGGGCGTCCGGCAACATTGAGATTTTGACCCCAAAATCCAAGCAGTGGTTAGTAAGGCATTTTTGAAGGACTTCATGCCTCATCTTCCAACTGCCACAGCGGCCCTATTAGGCGTACCAGGGACTTGCGCACACCGTTTTGCATGTCCTGGTGTGTGTATTAACAGATCCTGAGAGGTTGGGGGGCGTCCGGCAACATTGAGATTTTGACCCCAAAATCCAAGCAGTGGTTAGTAAGGCATTTTTGAAGGATTTCATGCCTCATCTTCCAACTGCCACAGCGGCCGTATTAGGGCTACCTATGACTTGCGCACACCTTTTTGCATGTCCTGGTGTGTGTATTAACAGATCCTGAGAGTTTGGGGGGCGTCCGGCAACATTGAGATTTTGACCCCAAAATCCAAGCAGTGGTTAGTAAAGCATTTTTGAAGGATTTCATGCCTCATCTCCCAACTGCCACAGCGGCCCTATTAGGGCTACCTATGACTTGCGCACACCTTTTTGCATGTCCTGGTGTGTGTATTAACAGATCCTGAGAGTTTGGGGGGCGTCCGGCAACATTGAGATTTTGACCCCAAAATCCAAGCAGTGGTTAGTAAGGCATTTTTGAAGGATTTCATGCCTCATCTTCCAACTGCCACAGCGGCCGCATTAGGGCTACCTATGACTTGCGCACACCTTTTTGCATGTCCTGGTGTGTGTATTAACAGATCCTGAGAGTTTGGGGGGCGTCCGGCAACATTGAGATTTTGACCCCAAAATCCAAGCAGTGGTTAGTAAGGCATTTTTGAAGGATTTCATGCCTCATCTTCCAACTGCCACAGCGGCCGTATTAGGGCTACCTATGACTTGCGCACACCTTTTTGCATGTCCTGGTGTGTGTATTAACAGATCCTGAGAGTTTGGGGGGCGTCCGGCAACATTGAGATTTTGACCCCAAAATCCAAGCAGTGGTTAGTAAGGCATTTTTGAAGGACTTCATGCCTCATCTTCCAACTGCCACAGCGGCCCTATTAGGCGTACCAGGGACTTGCGCACACCGTTTTGCATGTTCTGGGGTGTGTACTAACGGATCCTGAGAGTTTGGGGGGCGTCCGGCAACATTGAGATTTTGACCCCAAAATCCAAGCAGTGGTTAGTAAGGCATTTTTGAAGGATTTCATGCCTCATCTTCCAACTGCCACAGCGGCCGCATTAGGGCTACCTATGACTTGCGCACACCTTTTTGCATGTCCTGGTGTGTGTATTAACAGATCCTGAGAGTTTGGGGGGCGTCCGGCAACATTGAGATTTTGACCCCAAAATCCAAGCAGTGGTTAGTAAGGCATTTTTGAAGGATTTCATGCCTCATCTTCCAACTGCCACAGCGGCCGTATTAGGGCTACCTATGACTTGCGCACACCGTTTTGCATGTTCTGGGGTGTGTATTAACGGATCCTGAGAGTTTGGAGTGCATCCGGCAACATTGAGATTTTGACCCCAAAATCCAAGCAGTGGTTAGTAAGGCATTTTTGAAGGATTTCATGCCTCATCTTCCAACTGCCACAGCGGCTGTATTAGGGCTACCTATGACTTGCGCACACCGTTTTACATGTCCTGGTGTGTGTATTAACAGATCCTGAGAGTTTGGGGGGCGTCCGGCAACATTGAGATTTTGACCCCAAAATCCAAGCAGTGGTTAGTAAGGCATTTTTGAAGGATTTCATGCCTCATCTTCCAACTGCCACAGCGGCCGTATTAGGGCTACCTATGACTTGCGCACACCGTTTTGCATGTCCTGGTGTGTGTATTAACAGATCCTGAGAGTTTGGGGGGCGTCCGGCAAAATTGAGATTTTGACCCCAAAATCCAAGCAGTGGTTAGTAAGGCATTTTTGAAGGATTTCATGCCTCATCTTCCAACTGCCACAGCGGCCGTATTAGGGCTACCTATGACTTGCGCACACCATTTCGCATGTTCTGGTGTGTGTATTAACAGGTCCTGAGAGTTTGGGGGGCGTCCGGCAACATTGAGATTTTGACCCCAAAATCCAAGCAGTGGTTAGTAAGGCATTTTTGAAGGATTTCATGCCTCATCTTCCAACTGCCACAGCGGCCGCATTAGGGCTACCTATGACTTGCGCACACCTTTTTGCATGTCCTGGTGTGTGTATTAACAGATCCTGAGAGTTTGGGGGGCGTCCGGCAACATTGAGATTTTGACCCCAAAATCCAAGCAGTGGTTAGTAAAGCATTTTTGAAGGATTTCATGCCTCATCTTCCAACTGCCACAGCGGCCCTATTAGGCGTACCAGGCACTTGCGCACACCGTTTTGCATGTTCTGGGGTGTGTATTAACGGATCCTGAGAGTTTGGAGTGCATCCGGCAACATTGAGATTTTGACCCCAAAATCCAAGCAGTGGTTAGTAAGGCATTTTTGAAGGACTTCATGCCTCATCTTCCAACTGCCACAGCGGCCCTATTAGGCGTACCAGGGACTTGCGCACACCGTTTTGCATGTTCTGGGGTGTGTACTAACGGATCCTGAGAGTTTGGGGGGCGTCCGGCAACATTGAGATTTTGACCCCAAAATCCAAGCAGTGGTTAGTAAGGCATTTTTGAAGGATTTCATGCCTCATCTTCCAACTGCCACAGCGGCTGTATTAGGGCTACCTATGACTTGCGCACACCGTTTTACATGTCCTGGTGTGTGTATTAACAGGTCCTGAGAGTTTGGGGGGCGTCCGGCAACATTGAGATTTTGACCCCAAAATCCAAGCAGTGGTTAGTAAGGCATTTTTGAAGGATTTCATGCCTCATCTTCCAACTGCCACAGCGGCCGCATTAGGGCTACCTATGACTTGCGCACACCTTTTTGCATGTCCTGGTGTGTGTATTAACAGATCCTGAGAGTTTGGGGGGCGTCCGGCAACATTGAGATTTTGACCCCAAAATCCAAGCAGTGGTTAGTAAGGCATTTTTGAAGGATTTCATGCCTCATCTTCCAACTGCCACAGCGGCCGTATTAGGGCTACCTATGACTTGCGCACACCTTTTTGCATGTCCTTTTGTGTGTATTAACAGATCCTGAGAGTTTGGGGGGCGTCCGGCAACATTGAGATTTTGACCCCAAAATCCAAGCAGTGGTTAGTAAGGCATTTTTGAAGGATTTCATGCCTCATCTTCCAACTGCCACAGCGGCCGTATTAGGGCTACCTATGACTTGCGCACACCTTTTTGCATGTCCTGGTGTGTGTATTAACAGATCCTGAGAGTTTGGGGGGCGTCCGGCAACATTGAGATTTTGACCCCAAAATCCAGGCAGTGGTTAGTAAGGCATTTCTGATGGATTTCACGCCCCATCTTCCAACAGCCACAGCGGCCCTATTAGGGCTACCTATGACTTGCGCACACATTTTTGCATGTCCTGGTGTGTGTATTAACAGATCCTGAGAGTTTGGGGGGCGTCCGGCAACATTGAGATTTTGACCCCAAAATCCAAGCAGTGGTTAGTAAGGCATTTTTGAAGGATTTCATGCCTCATCTTCCAACTGCCACAGCGGCCGTATTAGGGCTACCTATGACTTGCGCACACCGTTTTGCATGTCCTGGTGTGTGTATTAACAGATCCTGAGAGTTTGGGGGGCGTCCGGCAACATTGAGATTTTGACCCCAAAATCCAAGCAGTGGTTAGTAAGGCATTTTTGAAGGATTTCATGCCTCATCTTCCAACTGCCACAGCGGCCGTATTAGGGCTACCTATGACTTGCACACACCTTTTTGCATGTCCTGGTGTGTGTATTAACAGATCCTGAGAGTTTGGGGGGCGTCCGGCAACATTGAGATTTTGACCCCAAAATCCAAGCAGTGGTTAGTAAGGCATTTTTGAAGGATTTCATGCCTCATCTTCCAACTGCCACAGCGGCCGTATTAGGGCTACCTATGACTTGCGCACACCTTTTTGCATGTCCTGGTGTGTGTATTAACAGATCCTGAGAGTTTGGGGGGCGTCCGGCAACATTGAGATTTTGACCCCAAAATCCAAGCAGTGGTTAGTAAGGCATTTTTGAAGGATTTCATGCCTCATCTTCCAACTGCCACAGCGGCCGTATTAGGGCTACCTATGACTTGCGCACACCTTTTTGCATGTCCTGGTGTGTGTATTAACAGATCCTGAGAGTTTGGGGGGCGTCCGGCAACATTGAGATTTTGACCCCAAAATCCAGGCAGTGGTTAGTAAGGCATTTCTGATGGATTTCACGCCCCATCTTCCAACAGCCACAGCGGCCCTATTAGGGCTACCTATGACTTGCGCACACCTTTTTGCATGTCCTGGTGTGTGTATTAACAGATCCTGAGAGTTTGGGGGGCGTCCGGCAACATTGAGATTTTGACCCCAAAATCCAAGCAGTGGTTAGTAAGGCATTTTTGAAGGATTTCATGCCTCATCTTCCAACTGCCACAGCGGCCGTATTAGGGCTACCTATGACTTGCGCACACCGTTTTGCATGTCCTGGTGTGTGTATTAACAGATCCTGAGAGTTTGGGGGGCGTCCGGCAACATTGAGATTTTGACCCCAAAATCCAAGCAGTGGTTAGTAAGGCATTTTTGAAGGATTTCATGCCTCATCTTCCAACTGCCACAGCGGCCGTATTAGGGCTACCTATGACTTGCGCACACCTTTTTGCATGTCCTGGTGTGTGTATTAACAGATCCTGAGAGTTTGGGGGGCGTCCGGCAACATTGAGATTTTGACCCCAAAATCCAAGCAGTGGTTAGTAAGGCATTTTTGAGGGATTTCATGCCTCATCTTCCAACTGCCACAGCGGCCGTATTAGGGCTACCTATGACTTGCGCACACCTTTTTGCATGTCCTGGTGTGTGTATTAACAGATCCTGAGAGTTTGGGGGGCGTCCGGCAACATTGAGATTTTGACCCCAAAATCCAAGCAGTTTTTAGTAAGGCATTTTTGAGGGTTTCATGCCTCATCTTCCAACTGCCACAGCGGCCGTATTAGGGCTACCTATGACTTGCGCACACCTTTTTGCTTGTCCTGGTGTGTGTATTAACAGATCCTGAGAGTTTGGGGGGCGTCCGGCAACATTGAGATTTTGACCCCAAAATCCAAGCAGTGGTTAGTAAGGCATTTTTGAAGGATTTCATGCCTCATCTTCCAACTGCCACAGCGGCTGTATTAGGGCTACCTATGACTTGCGCACACCGTTTTACATGTCCTGGTGTGTGTATTAACAGGTCCTGAGAGTTTGGGGGGCGTCCGGCAACATTGAGATTTTGACCCCAAAATCCAAGCAGTGGTTAGTAAGGCATTTTTGAAGGATTTCATGCCTCATCTTCCAACTGCCACAGCGGCCGTATTAGGGCTACCTATGACTTGCGCACACCGTTTTGCATGTCCTGGTGTGTGTATTAACAGATCCTGAGAGTTTGGGGGGCGTCCGGCAACATTGAGATTTTGACCCCAAAATCCAAGCAGTGGTTAGTAAGGCATTTTTGAAGGATTTCATGCCTCATCTTCCAACTGCCACAGCGGCCGTATTAGGGCTACCTATGACTTGCGCACACCGTTTTGCATGTCCTGGTGTGTGTATTAACAGATCCTGAGAGTTTGGGGGGCGTCCGGCAACATTGAGATTTTGACCCCAAAATCCAAGCAGTGGTTAGTAAGGCATTTTTGAAGGATTTCATGCCTCATCTTCCAACTGTCACAGCGGCCGTATTAGGGCTACCTATGACTTGCGCACACCTTTTTGCATGTCCTGGTGTGTGTATTAACAGATCCTGAGAGTTTGGGGGGCGTCCGGCAACATTGAGATTTTGACCCCAAAATCCAAGCAGTGGTTAGTAAGGCATTTTTGAAGGATTTCATGCCTCATCTTCCAACTGCCACAGCGGCCGTATTAGGGCTACCTATGACTTGCGCACACCGTTTTGCATGTCCTGGTGTGTGTATTAACAGATCCTGAGAGTTTGGGGGGCGTCCTTCAAAATTGAGATTTTGACCCCAAAATCCAAGCAGTGGTTAGTAAGGCATTTTTGAAGGATTTCATGCCTCATCTTCCAACTGCCACAGCGGCCGTATTAGGGCTACCTATGACTTGCGCACACCTTTTTGCATATCCTGGTGTGTGTATTAACAGATCCTGAGAGTTTGGGGGGCGTCCGGCAACATTGAGATTTTGACCCCAAAATCCAAGCAGTGGTTAGTAAGGCATTTTTGAAGGATTTCATGCCTCATCTTCCAACTGCCACAGCGGCCGTATTAGGGCTACCTATGACTTGCGCACACCTTTTTGCATGTCCTGGTGTGTGTATTAACAGATCCTGAGAGTTTGGGGGGCGTCCGGCAACATTGAGATTTTGACCCCAAAATCCAAGCAGTGGTTAGTAAGGCATTTTTGAAGGATTTCATGCCTCATCTTCCAACTGCCACAACGGCCGTATTAGGGCTACCTATGACTTGCGCACACCTTTTTGCATGTCCTGGTGTGTGTATTAACCGATCCTGAGAGTTTGGGGGGCGTCCGGCAACATTGAGATTTTGACCCCAAAATCCAAGCAGTGGTTAGTAAGGCATTTTTGAAGGATTTCATGCCTCATCTTCCAACTGCCACAGCGGCCGTATTAGGGCTACCTATGACTTGCGCACACCTTTTTGCATGTCCTGGTGTGTGTATTAACAGATCCTGAGAGTTTGGGGGGCGTCCGGCAGCATTGAGATTTTGACCCCAAAATCCAAGCAGTGGTTAGTAAGGCATTTTTGAAGGATTTCATGCCTCATCTTCCAACTGCCACAGCGGCCGTATTAGGGCTACCTATGACTTGCGCACACCTTTTTGCATGTCCTGGTGTGTGTATTAACAGATCCTGAGAGTTTGGGGGGCGTCCGGCAACATTGAGATTTTGACCCTAAAATCCAAGCAGTGGTTAGTAAGGCATTTTTGAAGGATTTCATGCCTCATCTTCCAACTGCCACAGCGGCCGTATTAGGGCTACCTATGACTTGCGCACACCTTTTTGCATGTCCTGGTGTGTGTATTAACAGATCCTGAGAGTTTGGAGTGCATCCGACAACATTCCTGAGAGAAGCATTCCCAAGACCATCATCGACCCTCCACAGTCCCCATCCACAAAATACACATTCTCCGACCTGGAGCACGTAATCTACATCACTCGACACCACGCCGACCAAGCTACATGCCTACATCTCTCTAAATTCATAAGAGTAGTAGTCGCCCAGAAATCCCGAAACAGCAGTAGACAGCAAATAGAATGCCCCCACCAACCCCAAATTTGGTTTCCTTCATGACGTTCCTTCTCTATTTCTCAGACATTTGCTTCCACTTCCTCCTTCCTCCTTTCCCAGTCAGCTTACACACCACCTTTCGCTTCCTATCTTCGAAGTCAGCAACGTCAACCCATCACAACCCAAACTGACGTCATCGATGCAAACAAACATGAAAAATCCCACAAAAATGACAAAAATCCCACAAAAATACTAGTCGCCCAGAAATCAGCAAAATGCAATAGTCGTCTCCAAACACTCCTCAAAGGTAGGTGTGGGCCAAGATTTGATGTTTTCCAGCTATTTCTTCTGCACTTGCATGGCAGTCCTTTTTCTGTTGCATATCTCACGGACGGTGGTGAATATGGGGTATTGGTGGATGGTGGCACTTTTCGGTGATCACGAAACGTCGTGGTGTGTGGAAAACCTTGCATACATTTGGGATTGATGAAATGGTTATTGGATTTTGCAGTTTGCCTTGACGAAGGGTGGGTCTGCGTACGTGTGCTGTGCTGATGATTCTGTTGGCCTGGTGATTTGGAAAAAATTATGGTAAACAATTTTTCTTTTCTTTGTTGATGACGAGAGGCATGGTTGGGTGTGGGTTGCGGAGCAGCAGATGTCTGGTGAGGGAAAGGAATGTGCTGTCATGGGGTGAGGATGGAATTTGGGGTTGCCTGCTGATGCTTCTGCTGGCCTGGGCATTTGGACAAACATCGAGTAAATATTTATGCTCGTCGGTCGGTATGTTGTGGTTTCGAGTTCTTTGGTCATGGCAGAGTGTGAGTAGTGTGGCTGATGAAAGGGATGATTCTGTTGGCAAGGAACTTTGCGAAGAGTGAAAGGACATGGAGGGAGGTGTTGCCCCAGTTGTTCGTGCAGAAGGAAGTGAAACCACTCAACGTCTTCTGTTTCGTTTTAGACTTATCATAAGATTTATTTTATTAATTATCGAATAACCCTTACAATCTAAACACTACACATATCGATTTAATATTTTACAAACAATAAATACATTTGTTTTCACATGAATTTGTTCTCAATTGCATTCACTGCATCACTTGTCCTCCTGTCGCCGGTCCCAGAAAACAGCCAATCTCTCTCGCTCTCAGCGTGCATTCGGTTTACATATTTAAACATATTTACAGAATAAATTTAAAATTAAACATAATTGAATTAACTAAATGAAATGATCTCTTTCATTCCTAATTGATTTTTTTTGCTTTTTGTTTGTTCACTAGACTCTCGCCATACACTTCTCGTCATTCGTTTGTTCATTTCGTGGTTGATTGAGTTACAGCCTGGATTCCCCTACACAGAGCTAACAGTCGGTGGTGCGTTCTTATCCGAAGTTCTCGAAGTGATGGATGAAGTAGGGAAGCTTTCGGGTTTTGTTCACTTCATCGCACGCGGACATAACGCTCTTGGTCAGGGGCCGAGGACCGCAGGAAAACACTCCTATCTTGGAGACCTGACAAGAGGTGGATTAGAATTGGATGCGATTGACAACCTGCATGGTCTACTTACATATGAGTGCTTCTTTTGAACGAATTTGAGGAAACTGGACATGTCCGGTCTACCGAAGTGATTAACCGCCTTCAAGCCGGTGAATATTGACGTCTTCGACAGACGCTGGAAGTGGTTCTCGCAGATGTACTGAAACGAAGTGAAACATTTCAGAAATCCCCCTCAACAGACGATCGGTTAAACACTCACCAGCATGGTTGTTCTCAAGTCAAACTTGTGGAAGAACTGCGTGATGAAGATGTGAATCTCGAGGACATTGGTCACGTCCTTCTTCTCGACGTCGCGCAGTACATCGATGAACCACTCGAAGTGCTTGTGCGACGGACAGATCCACAAGAAGTAGACCTTCTTGCAGGCCACTCCTGAGTACCGATTGGTGCTCGTCCCAAAGACCAAGTCGTTAAGGATCGATGCATAAGGAGTGACCCCAATGCCGCCACCAACCATGACGGCAACCTCGAACTTGTACCAGTCCTGATTGCCGCCACCGAAGGGTCCTTCGATGCGGATCTTCGGCTGATCCTCGGGACTGTAGTTGCACGGGTCGAAGTAGTTGCGCAGCTTCCACGTCCACGGGCCCTGCGCCTTGATGTGACAGCTGAGGAAGTTCTCGTGCGGAGCTGAGGTCAGCGTGAAGCTGTGCATCTCGTGCGGACGGAATGCCGTGCACGAGAGCCGAACCCACTGGCCGGAGAGGTACTTTAGGTTCGGTGGACGGTAGAACTTGATCTTGATCACGTCCGAGGGCAGCAGATCGGTCTCGATGACGTCCAGAGCCATGTACTTGGTCCGCAGCGAGACAATCTATCGAATGAGATGCGATTAGTCACAGTTGCAGGCTCTTTTCGTTTTGCTTACCTTGTCCAGAGTGTATATGAGGCCAGGGCCGAGGAAGAACATCCAGAATCTCGGCGGACCGGTCAGCCGTGCCAGACCGTGGATCAGACTCAACATGTACAGGAAAATGTAGAGCGAGTGCATGTTCCAGAAGAAATTGTAGGCCTTCTTGCGGATGGTCGGGTGCGCGAACACGAAGATGATGCACATGATGATGAACAGGAGCACTCCCGTGGTTCCTGTGGGCAACGTGTTAACTGAGGCGAACTCAACTCACGAGGGATAACTTACCAGTCACTGTCTGGAAGAGCCAGAATGTGATGTCTGGCTTGTAGTCCGATGCGAAGTGGACTTCGCGCGTCAAACACCTCAGGTTCTCGTGCGACTGCGTGGACACGTGGTAGAAGTTGACAATGTGCCCCACCGAATGGAGGACGGAGAAGAAGAGCGCAGTGCAAGCGGCGATCTTGTGGAACTGAATGTGAGAGTCCAGGGGAATGTACTGCTGAATTGGGAACTCCTTCAGCTTTGTGATGAGGTTCCTAAAACGACACAAGCGGTCAGTGGGGATCCCAAAAACACACCAACGACCTACCTTGACATGGTCAGCAACAGCAGCGAGTAGCAGAACGACAGTGAAGCCGCCGATCCCCTTGTGATGGCGATACCCACGCCCATGATGTGCCTCAAGTCGGTGTGCTCAGCCATGAAGGAGTAATCTACAAGACGAACCGTAATTAGCAAACCCCCATCAAGCGGTCCCTCTCCCTGCAGCCGGACTTACGGATAAACCTCTCAACGAAGAGAACAATGGTGATGACGTAGAACAGGAACAGGTAAAAGATGTTCTGGCGGTTCTCCTCCAGGAAGGTGATGTAGCAGTCCCACTTCTCCTGCATCCAGTGGCGTGGCTTGTCCTGCATCGGCTCAATGTGGAACGAGGTCATTCGGGCGACGTTCGTTGACGTGTCCAGGAAATTCTGCTTGGCGCCCTTGCAATCCAGGCCAATGGCCACGAAGTCGCCCTTGTACTCCTTCATCATCAGCTTGAAGTCCTGGTACGTGAGGTGGTTCTTGTGCTCCAGACCGACGTCTTGGAACATTCCGTCGATCAGCTCGGTGACTTGGTCATCGCCGAGGCTGGTGGTCCTTGCGATCTCCACCAGCGAGCGCATCATTTCGCTCAGTTCGCCCTTGTCAATCACGCCGTTGCGGTCGTTGTCGCACATGTCGAAGATTATGCGCAGCTTGTCGTCGGTCTTGCCGCGCGAGAAGAGCACCACGGTCTCGAGGAACTCTTGGAACGAGATCCGTCCGTCCTGGTCCTTGTCCACGATGTTGAACATTTTCCGCACGAACATGTCGTTCGGCTTCATTCCCAAGGCGGCCGCGAACTCGGCCTTGGACAGGCTCGTCCGCATGACGGTCATCACCTCGCCATCGGTTGAGGCGTCGGAGCGTCTGCGCCGCTCGCCGGGACGCAGGCCAAATGTCAGGGCGTAGGCTTCGCGGAAGAAGTACTCCAGCCGTTTCTGTCTCCTCTCGCGGGTCTCCGCTCGCGCGAGCATAATGTCCTTGTTCACCTCCACCAACGTCATCTCCTTCTTGTGCAGAACCAGGAAGTCCTCCAGCTTCTTGACGAACTTCCGCCGGGCGCCGTACGACTCCAGTTCCAGCACCAGATCATGGTCGTTTGGTACGCGCAGCAGAATGTAGGGCTTCTTCTTGATGTGGTTCGTTGCGGACTCCTCGACGGTGATCACGTCTATGTTCTTGAGGCTGAACGAGCGCAGCTTCTCCCCCTTCCGGTCGACGGTGTAGATCGCCGACTCGGGACCAAACTTGACGGTCACTAGACGCTTGTGGTTGGCGTGCAGCCACTCGCGAGCGATCATCTTGTCCACGGAGCCCTTGTGCGCCGGATTGGAGCGCAGCGCCTCTTGGCGGATCTTCAGCTTCCTGCGCTTGCTGTTCTGCAGCTTGACCACGCAGTAGCCGGCGCCGGCGCAGAGAATCGGCACGAAGCCGAGGAACACGCAGACGTAGATGAACGTCAGCTCGGATCCGGAGAAGTAGTCGTAGCCCTCTAAGTACGTGCACGGTTCCAGTTCGGTGGCGTTCAGCTGCATGGGCTGCGGGCAGGGATCGCCCTCGTGCCACATGAACACGTCCTTCTGAATGTCCTCAGGGTTGATGTCGGTGCTGTTCACAATGATGTCCCACATGGTTATCTTACGCAGTTCCTCGATCTCCTCGCGTGTGAACACTCCGTTGCGCTCGTTCTCGAACCAGAAGCGATCGGCATCGCGCAGACGCATGAACTGCTCCTTGATCACCTTCGCGAAGAGCTCCCCCGGCTGGCCGTACGACTCCAGCATGCCGCCGATGTACACGTCCACGTCGTCCAGCTGGTTGTTGTACGCCGATATGAGGACTCTGGAAGAAGAGGAACGTTGCAGGACCGTGTGACGATCGGACGCGTGTGTGTACAAACCTCAGAAGCTCCGGCTGGACAGCGAACAGCTCCGGGTTGATCTCCATCCAGTCCTTCCTCCGTTCGAGGCCGTACGCCTCGCGGGCTGAGTTGTAATCAGGCAGGCCGTTGTCCCTTCCTCGCATGATGTTCAGCGCACCCAAGTCGCGTCGAGTGAACTCCATCGGTCCGAAGAGCTTGTCTCTCACATCGGAGCACAGCACTGGGTCCTCCCGCTCGGAAATCTGCGACGCCAAGCCCATCAGAATCTCCTCAATCGTCGTGTCCGTCAAGAAGTCCTGCGAAAGTACAAGAGAACCATGTGATCTCAGGCAGAGACAGGCTTCGGTGCAGCACTTACACTGGAGTCCCACCAAGTGGAGCACAGCCTGATGGCGGGGTACCCCATCGGGGTGGTCTTGAAGTTGCACTGGGCATCGCGCCGATAGATGCCCGGCGGAATCATTGTGTGGCCGAAGCGAAAGGCTGCCGCCTGGAAGACGTGACCTATTCCCGGGTGCACGTCCTGCTTGTAGCCCTCGTAGGCGGTGAGCTCTGATCCCAGGAACGCCGGCAAATACTCGTACAGCATGATGTTCTGCACGCTGGCCACGACAATGCGTCGGGCGCGTTGGAAAATGTCCTCATCACTCCAGTCCGGGTGCTGGGACTTTACGCGCTTCGCCACCGTGTTGTGCCACCTGAGGAAGAGGATCGAGAACGAGAGCACCGCCGGGTTCTGATTAGTTCGCGGGTCGCCGAGCACTGAAATGGGAGAGGACACAGGTCAACTGACTGGTTTGACTCACTAAATGCATTGCCACAGATAGTCATTTTCGTTGCATACTTTTAGGCGCCGCCACTAACTCTACGAGCTTCCGTAGTCACGATGTGTGCTTTTGGACGTGAGAAAGCACGCATGTCCACAAGCACACATCGTGACTGCGAAAGCTCGTTGAGTGGAAGAAATCGATAAGCTCAGCAAAACGAGCTCTCGGTGGCAACGTTAAGTGGGAAAAAGTGAGATGCCTGTTATCAAGCGGTTCCATGGTGTAATGGTTAGCACTCTGGACTCTGAATCCAGCGATCCGAGTTCAAATCTCGGTGGAACCTGCAAGGCAATTTTTTTTCTTTTTTTTTTGCCTCTACTTACGGAAAAGACGCTCCGGATTCAGCATCTTCATCACATTCGGCACGGGATTGTTGAACAGCGGCACACGCATGGTGTTGCGCACCGGCATGCGGCCGCCCTTCTCCGTCAGCAGGGTGCCGTTCTGAAACGATCGCATCGCGTTAAGCCAGGCTTCCGATGTGCTGTAGATGAAACTTCCGTCGATCCAGGCCGTCATTTGGTTTATCTGCGAGTGCAAAGGAAGGTGATGAGCGGTGGGATGGGGCGATGAGAAGCGGTCTTACCTGTTCCCTGGGCGCATTCGGACTCTGTCCGGTGCTGCGGTCGTACGCGGCCCTGTGAAATGGAATGTATCTGTCACCACGGCACTCTTTGTCGTACATCTCGTCGCATTTCTCGATTTCGATGCGATGCATTTCGATGGGGCAGCCAGACTCGGATGCCATCACGATCTCGTTGGCCACCACTTGGCCGAAGAAGGCCAGCAGTGCCGTGCGATTGTACTTCGAGGGGAGGCCGTCGAGGCCGCGCATGAACAGGCGGCTCAGGCGGCGAGTTGAAGGCCGATTCGAGCCGGCCATGGCATAGACCCCGTCGGAGTAGGATGGCGGCGCCTTGCGAATCAGGTGACTATCTGCAAGTATAATGGACGTGAATCAGACGCTCGCTCAATTACCTGTCGAGGGGTGGTGTCTGGTGGTGTGGAGCGGCGTTTTCTGAGTCACGGCTGCTGACAAGGAGACACAGCTTCCACGTGAAACCGGTTTCGCGCTTATCGGAAAGTGCAAGTAATGCGCTTCACGTCGATGCTAATTCTCGCCGTCTCCACCTCTGCGTGCGCTGCGGGATGTGTGCTGCGGCTGAGGCGTTCATCAATCACCGGACATCGGATGCTGCTTTGTTGGCTGGCTAATGCCGGTGCCGTCGTTGCAACCGAGTGCAGGGAAGCCTTTGCGTCGGTGATTCAATGATTTATGGCTTTATGATTTGCACAGGCGATCAGTATGCGGAAGCAAATAGATCAATTGTTTGCGTTTAGCCGGCGAGTGTCTGGCGGTGGCTGCTGCCTGGTGGCGGCGTTAATGACTTAGAACTCACCGTAGGGAGTGTACTGTCGTCACAATCGCACACATTGTCTGAATGCTTCCTGGATTGCATGCGATGATGCAAGTCGTTGCCTGCACTGGTGGTGGAGGCGCCGCATGTCGAAGGGATCCTCTGCCGTGCGACATGGATTTCTTGAAGCAGAACCAGTTTCCAATCGTCTCGAAAGTTGAACTGCATCTCATTTGTGGAAGAGGTTACGTGTGCTTGGCGTAACAATCATGGTCACCCGCCAAGGATTCCGACTGGCGGCTGCACGAGAACAAAGTGCTGCTGCTCAAGCAACACCAACAAAGAGGCAAAAGAGAAAAAACGAGCTCATCTACATATTCGAACAGTCGAGCTTCAAGGCTGTTAACCAGCACACCGTGGCAATCAGCAAACGAATACAAAGGCCCAAGTCAACCGCTCACCAGTCGCGCCGACACTATATATCATTTGTTCATTGCAACAAAGTACGCAGCCGATCGATCGGCTATAGCAACAAAGACGACAGCTCTCCTAACGACTAGTGTGGAGCCTTCCATAGAACACACACGCCTCCCTGTCGCACGGGGCATTCTCAAATGCTTCCTAGTGTCTGACCACTGATCTCATTAATCCGATGTTTTCGACTGCGGTAATTAATAAATGAGCTCCTTTTCGAACTCGACCATCAATCAGCGTCGATCGTTTCGACTGGCCGCGTGTCAGCGCCCTCGGGCTCCGCCATCCGACGTCAAGCCAATCCGATGCTCAACCAATTAATCACACATGTAGTTCAGATGGGCAGACTCCACCCCCTCGTGGTACTTACCAACAGATCCCCAATCCGGATGTGCCAAATTGTTGTACCATCCATCATAGCGCTGCTTCTCGGTGTGGCTGAAGATTTTTTCTGCAAAAAAGAAAACCCAGACGTGATTATTTGGCCAAGATGTAGTCTGTGGCGAGGGTAAGCTGATATTTTTAGAGGATGACCTTAAAGTGTGTTGATAAAGAAAACTGAAGAGTGAATAGAAAAAAAAACTTGTTTCAGGATTAAACGAACGTCGGGTTTAGACATGGACCGCGCTCATGGCAGACACGATTAGAAAGGCGGTTTGTCAGCTCGACGAATTGTATTGTGTTCTGGAGAATCGAATTGGGGGGACAGTGGACGGTCGGAGATTAGCGAGCGAATTCTGATTTGATTCGCTTTGAATTTCGACCGAGTGATAGTGTTTTGACGTTTGTAATAACTGTGTCGAGGTGATGGATGGGAGATGTCAATGGAGTGGGGGACAGTAGCGGCAATTGACAGTAACAGAGAGGGAGTTTGTCTTCTGAAATGTTGACTCATGAGCTGATTGATGCTCTAGACCGCACGTTTTAACAATGTCATCCGTGTAAAGGAATGACTCCTTATGTAACCCGTATGCTCCACGAAAGGGGTCGTGTGGATATACCTAGGTAAATGGGTGCCCTTGTGAGCTTGCGGCGGTGAATCACTTAGACCAACATGCTACTACCATGCGACACTTGTTCAATTGGAACCATCCTGCTGCGTTTGAAAAATTCAGGAGGTTTTTCAGCTCTACACCGCACAAGTCTCTAGCTCTGAAAAGTAGTGCTTACCCAAGTACTGCATCCTTCTTATTAGGCGAGCGGCTCATGAAGGGTACGAGCATGAACAACTACTGCCTTCCATCGGTGATGGTCATATTATTATTATTATCGCTGACAGTCCCGGCCACGCTGCTTGAAGTCATCAAGGCCAAGCTGTCTTACACCCGCGATAACTTGGTTTCTGTGCCAGAGATTTGATCTTCCCCTCCATCTCCAACCAGGACGGCCGCATTAGAAGACCCTCTGTGCTACGGCGTTGTTGTCCATGCCCTCGATGTGACCGAGCCAGTGTAGTCGACGAACTTTTGCAGCAGTGTCAAAACTAGGCAATGCGCTGTATAGCTCGTCTCTATAAATACTATCGTACGCGGCCTAAAAGCAAGGAATTAACGGTGCGCATCGAGTTGAAACTCCTAGGTCAGGGCCGTAACTATTTTTCCATTTTGCAGACTGTGCCATCGACTTTTGACTCTATCTGGAGCTTCGTGGCTTCTATGGCTTAGCGGTGCCATGGATAAGAGCCAAGCTCGATTCTCTGACAACCGTCTCCTTTTTCGCTGCCTTGACTGCCAGTATTGCCATGTGCCCCGCACAGGGTCACCGTACTTGTGTAGGATATCTTACGCTTAGCCTGCATAACCTGGCAAGCTTCTGGTCATGATATCCGATGTTATGGCCTTCACTGCCACATGATTGTCGGAGAAGATCGTTTTGTTGGTTATATTGCGTTACCGTAGCGCGAGTGCTGCGCCGTGTAGCGCATCCACTTCAGCTTGGAAGACGCAGCAGTCGTCCCTCACCGATTTTTTTAAATTGTTACAAAATACGTCTGTACCCACACTCGTTTTTAAGCCGCCTGTATACAGGCAGAGATGGAGTTCCCCTTCCGCTGCTACCATATGCTCTTCCCATTGTTTCCCACCCGGAATACGAAGGAGAATCGTCTTTTCCGAGGCTAGTATAAGAGTCAGCCAATCTATTTGGCTAGTGTGCCGTGCTGCTGCCCAATAATTAAGCATGGAAGATTGTGTCTCCAAAGACCTTCCTCTCAGAGCCTCAGAGCCGATGAGGCTGCTTTGCTACTGATCGGGACATTCGTGCCACATGACCAACGAAGCATAACCCTTTCCGTTCTCATAAGGCAGCTGCTCAACGCTGAGTTCCACCCGTACTGTGTTAAGTCAATTCAACGAGTTCAACCTCAACAGCAGGTGTCTCGAAATATTTATAAGCCCCAACTGGTCCACCGGTCAATTGGTGATTTCGTGGGAATTCCAAGCAAACAAAAAAAGACACCCTCCCTACACCCAATGACTGCATTTAATTGATTGACTTGACGTTCGACTCCGATCGACCATCGTCATTAGATTCAGCAGAAAGGCGTTTAATCGTTTGTCCAATTAAACCATAGAATCTCGTAAGGATTCCAAAAAATGATTTACAATCACATTTTCACAAGTCAAGTGTTGCGACCGAACGAGTGAAGAAAAAAATGAAGAAATAATTCATTTACTCCAATTTTGCGTTCAATTAAATGCAATAAATTAAGCAGAGCCCACCGCGCCCCGCTGACCAGAGTGAATCGTGAGACAGAAGCCATAAATTTCGAATTCAACCCAAACCAGGGCGGGGGGAGCGGCGCACAACAACTACACACGACACACGCACTTAATCTTAGTCCAGTTCGAAAGTACGCGAATTCACAGTCGCCGCGAGTTAATAATGAATTTTTAATTACATCAAAACCACACACGAATATCGCCCCGAAAACTGACTGGAGTGATTTAGACGGCGATGGCGAGTGTGTGCCTGGTTGTCGTTGGGACTGGCAACTGGCAAGTCGTATCGAATATGTGTCATTACTAGTCGATTGCCGGCGATTGGCATGAGAGTTCGGATTACATTTAACATCAAATGGCAATTAGAGGGTCTTGTGCGTTGGGGTTTAAGTTGGTTTTTCCAATAAATCGTGATCTCTGCTCAGGTGCAGTGCTTGATTGAGACGCATTTTTATTTTTTGCTTGGCTTGATCTGAACTTGATTCGCAATGACTAAGGTGCGTGTGGCGAGGGGCTAAGAAATAAGCCGATGGAAGCACAGTTTCACGAACGAGTTGCAAAGATTTATGTCAATCGATCCATCAGCACCTCAGAGAGACGTGAATAAGGTCTGTCCAATGACCAGAGACTTCAACACACATCTCTACACTCGCTCTAGGACCTCCTCTTCTGACTCTATACGCTTCAAAGTGTGTTGTTCATCTCCTTTGTGAGCGAAAAACAGAGCGAACGAGTTCGTTTCAAAGTCAATAACCGAAAGAGGAAGAACATACTGCCCTCGAGCAAAGATGAGCCCATCAATCACCGGCTAGGTCGATCCAAAATCGTTGTTAACCATAACTTTGGCATTTTTCTCTTCGTGACTTGCGGCCATTTTTAGTTCGATAATTGACGATGAGTCTTCAACTTCGAACGAGTGGGTCGACGCATTAGAGGACGCCCACGATACCGATAGCCAACACAAGTGGAGAGAGATCTTCACCAACGTGCGCAATTGGAGCCCCAGACTAACGATTGGGTTACCTGGGGAGGCTTGCTGATCGAGGCCCAGTTCTATCCTGGACTGTGTGGACAGCTTGGTATCATCGGCGAACATTTAAGTCAAAGCACGCCCAATGTGCTGCCACCTAAGTAGGTGGCGTTGGGTTAGCGCGTTTCTACGGCATTCAGCCAGTTGTAAGGAAGTTCAACTTTTTTCCTGGCAGTGCGAATTTTCATTCACGTTTTTGTTCTTTATATATGCGCGAAGAGCGTTAGTGCCCAACTACCTACACTTTTTCCCATCTTTCAGTAGTTGTACCGCTATGGTTCAGAGCTCAAAGGAAGCGTCTCTTCATTCGTTATATATGCGTGAAGAGGTAGGTTCGTTTGTTTATTTAAGGCATCACTATGAACGAAGAACATGAGCTTCGATGTTGAAACTACCCTCATACATACAGTCCGTCAACCATGTAGAACAATGTGAAACAATGTAAAGCATTTTTGGTCATTTGAGGCGGTCGAACTACGCGGTAGTACAATATGAACGTGGACTATGGCATGCCTCCCAACACAGGGAACGTGAAACTGTTCGGATATGTCGCCAAGAAATGACTACGGCGGAAGGTAGGTCTAACTAATTTTCCACAACACAGGCCCGACCGATGTCTGGACTAAACTTAGAGCAGATTGCGTTTCGTCCATCTGTCTCAGTCAACACTGGAACTGCAGTGAGGTGTTGTGTGTGGCATGGTGATGACTCGACCTCGCAATTAATGCGTCGGTCAGGAGGTTTCTTGTTGCCCTTGTTGTAGTTAGGCCTGTTTGCCTTCGTTCTTCTGGGGTTACTTTGGTAGGGATGAGTGCATGTGTTACGTATCTGTACTTCCCAACCATGAGATTCGATAGTGGCGTAGAACGACTCGGTTGTAGTGTGCCTCGATCTGATCTTACTGGGATTTCCAGGCAAAATTGTGATTTCTTGTGTTGTGTTTTTGTGTAGATGGATGCAACTCGACCATTAGATAGGCCTCGCCCTCAGCAAGGTTTGTGGTCGCCCTTAAGCTTCACTAAATTGTTACTGGGGTGGTAAGTACCTCCTCAGGGCGGTGGTCAACGCTGAGTTTGACTCCGCTATTATGGGTAGGCTCACCGTGAAATTTGCCAATAGTTGGCCGGGTATTCACGTTAAGCATACTTTCGACTTCTTCTGTCTCAGTCAACAGGATTTTATCATATTTCAGTCTTATGTAAAATACCTCACCGTACTGTGCCAACCTTCCTATGTGCATCAAGTAATCCCTTTCGCCAAACTATGTTCTCGTTTCATTTGCAGGAGGAGGTGGAGGTTGAAGAATTATAGTACAGCTACCTGATCGTTGGAATTTTGCTTGTTCATCCAAAAGTATCAACTCGATGGTTTCTATGACAATTACGATAGGACTAGATTTCTAGCTTAAGACAAATAGTTACGCTCCGACAAGCATTGACTTCATCGGACTGGTTTTTTCCGCAGTGTTCTGCAACACTGGGTCTCCACTAAGCCTCTGCCAATTCCTTTGCTGTCCGAACTCAAGGACCCCTTCGTTCATGTTTCAAGTCAACAGAGGAATGACGAGGTAGTCAGTCAAGAAGGACTGAAGAAGTGTGACGGGCATAAGATCTGTTAAAGCAAATCGCAGATGGTAAACTGGCACAGTATGTCTCCCTAACCAAAAAAACTAAGATCCTAAACTATCGCCTAGCCTGACCAATATGAGCAATATTGAAACCCTTAAACGGCATCAACAAAAATGTACGCTCTGACAAACATTGAATTCACCTCAGAATTCTGTTCGGCTTATCTGAGCCTCTGAGCCTGGGAATTGGGCACATGCAGGACAAGCGATGTGGCCTGAACCAAAGAAGGAGTGGACATTAAATAGGAAGGATATCGGCAAAGAAATAGGCGTGCTAATGGCCCATTGTCTCATAGGCAAACAGGCCAGAAGACTAAGAGCACTATTTAACGACCTCGATAGAAACTGCAGAGATGAGGAAGAAGAGGAAGCAATGCAAAATTACCTCGGAACATGTGCCGCACTTGCGGAAACCAGAAAAACTGCTTGGAAAGTAGTAAAGGTATTTTTTCAATTACATAGACGATCTGAATAACAGAGATAAAAGGGACATTCTACAAAATTCTCAAAGCCATAATATGGCATGAAAAGGGTCAGAAGAATTTGCATACGACCAACCGTTTCGAATGGAGGAACTAATTGGTTTAGATAGGTGAAAGCCGTTCGTGACAGCACAATGGGCTGAATAGCCTAAGTGGGTATGATTACAAATGAAATCATGCAGTCACCCTACCTACTTACCCACATACCTCCAAGAAGCTTCAATTACTTTGATGTACGCACTCAAGCACCCCCTTAATTGAAATTTCGTGCTTCAAGTCAACAAAAGAACGATGAGACAAAAGAGAGTGCCAACACTTGGAAGTATGGAAGCGTGATCATATGGTTTGTTGCTGCAAAGACCGGGCTCTCTTAGCCTCAGAGCCGACGAGGCTGCATTGTTGCTGTAGAATAGGTGGCGGGGGTAAGGAATGCTCTAGAGATCTTCAAGCTACTCGATCCTTCGCCATCGACTCTAGCTCATAAGGCGTTGTGAGCAAGCGCAACCAAGCGAGTTTTTAGACTTGATCCAATCACCTAGTCCTGGGTCTGCCAAGAGATCGCGTGTCGTGGTGGTGCCTTGCTGAATTTGAAGATGATGATCTGACGCATGGTGACTCGTAACTAAACAACTCTGACCTACGCTAGGCACCAAATGATCGCCTAACCTGATCCATATGAGCAGGCCTAATCTTGAAACCCTCATTGGCGACAAAACACGACGTTGGAACTCATGGCTCTAGTATAGGCCTAACCATCAATGACTTCTGTTTAGACTCGAGGACGAGGAAGTGTATAGTAAATGACCACTGTACAGCAGTGCTCTCTCATCCCGTAGAATGCAGACTTCTGGAAGCCTACCACTTCATTAACTTGACTGAACTGAGTAATGTAAGAGTCTACCATCTTGATCAAACTGGTTTGAGAAGTGGGCACAGATCCACGAGGTAACACAAAAGTGGCCAAAGTGCGAATATTGTCTTCCCGTACACCAGTCAGCCACTTCAGTTCTCCTAGCCTCACCCAAAACGAAGATCAAAAGCCACAGTCACGTCCACCTGCTTGTTCCAAACACGAAAGCCTGACACTCACTTCCGCAGAAGCTGATTCACAGACACAATCGGCAGCCTAATCCGATTGCTCTCGATTCTAGTTCCATTCGATTTCTAACGAGATCTAATTCCGTGGCCTTCAACTCCATTCAAATCGAAGAATGTCAAGGTTGCAGTAACACACAGTTCGCCCATTCCGCGTCCAGACGCCTTTGTTCTCAAAAGCAGCGCGCTCGTCTCAGTTGCGTGTTCTCGCCGAATGCCAATCAGCCAGTAATGGCACCGTGATTTCATTAAGAAACCACGAATTACATCACGTCTTTTTTTGGTCTGATTTCGATTTCGATTTCGATTTGGTTTATTTATTTGATTTTTTGGCTTTTCGGTCGGCTCACTTCTAAGCCCGGCCATTCAAGCAGCAGTCCACCACTATCCATTGTCGATCAGCTGCAGCGACGAGGCAAATAAATCGCACTGCTCAAGGTCGGCACCATAAAACCCCGAAAAAACCCATAAACATCCATTTATCTCGAACAATGAATGCTCACCTAGACAGTGTCCAAAGCGTAACCGATCCATCGCCTCAAAGCCGCACTCAATCAGCAGATACCCCAAAAAAAATAAGCCCCCAGCCCCTGCGAAGTGAGACCGCAAAAGGAGGATAGAAAATAACACAAAAAGAGCAAACAACAAAAGAACTGTATCACGGATCAGAATTAATTGGAGGCAATAAAACAGGCGTCCGGCGCAAAGAGACGCAGAGACCCCTAATGTCCATCATTATGCCAGCTGTCGGGCAATGGGAAATGTATCTGAGCAGCGCACATTCACTGCAGAGTGCCGGACGAGGAATCAAAATGATTAAGTATCTTTTAGATGGCCGCTCAGATATGAGCCGACACTGCGGTCGGCTCTCGATTGATTAACACCTTCGACATTCCATGGCGCGCAGAAATATGACGCTACTCCGGCGAGTGATGGGCGTCGATGCGAGGTGACGACGAATTCAAAGGCGGAGCGTGTGACTGCTCAACTGACACTCGTCGGTGCAAGAGGTTGACTTGCTGAAGACCAACCTGAAGACCTGTCACCAGGTGATCTGGCCATTTGAAGCGGCGGCGGTGGTCGCACACGAAGTTAACGAGAATCCATCAAGTTTGACAGTCTTTTGATGGCCGTGTAGGCCGGCGTGCCGAGATGAAGTGACGTTGTTTTTGTGCCAGCGAACGTGGCTTGATCGCTCATGATGATGGCTGTTATGAGCGCGCGCCAAATTGGCCTCACTTTGTGTCACGATCGTTCAGGTAGAGGGTCGAGTGGAAGGATTTGGGAAGGAGGCGGTGGAGGCTGACGATCAAAGATGGTCCAGGTGGCCAGGAGGCCAGGTGTCCTGCCGAGGCACGCGAATTCTGATCGTGCTGTAGATCTTGTCGAAATGGCTAGGGATGGATGATGTAGGCCTTTGACGATCGTCTGAGAGGCCGAAACAGAGTCTAGATTCCTGTTCTAGTCACAGACAGTGATTTTGAGACCACAGGTACGTCATTGAGCAACAGATGGATCTTCCACGTCGCCACACGTCCAAATCCATTCCCACAATCTTCAGCTTTGTCGAAGAGTGTCAACAAATCTCGTCACAATTACCCACAACCTCAGGCGCAACCATTCTTCCACGACAACCTCGCGCGGCACAGTTGCATGACAAGTGCCCATCAATTGCCATCCACCGATTGGGATCTCCGGCGCAGTCTTCAGCTGTGACATCGATCATTTTGACGTGCATGCAGCTCGTTAACCATCCAATAGTTCTCAACTTATTAACCCGCCGATTTGTATCTCAATCCGTTCGTGGGCCGAAGCTACTGGCGCGCAACACACGCGCGCGCTGGTCAAAATGGAATAACGAAAGGAGGTCAATAAAATCCTACACACCGCTAGATAAGCCCGAGCGGCTCGTCTTGACGTCTTGAGCGCAACACAAAGCGAATTCGTATGCGCGCATGAGTCAAACTGAGTAATTAAATTTTCTCGATTCTTGTCCGGCTAATGGCGGTAGATTTGTTGTCGCGTCGCACATGCACACGACGCGCATCCTTGATCCACAAACTACACCGGCCGCAACGAGTGGCGTAGGCGAACGCTGCGCTCCACCGCTCTGCCGACTGTGCGATTCGGTTGAGATTTCAGATTTCAGATGACAATTAAGCCATAAATTGGCCTGACCCCCAGATCGATGCACGGCCGAAGAAGACGAGCAGCAGCAGCGGCAGCGACTCCGTCGGCGCAATCGAGATTCCGCAGAGGCCGTCTCTCTGGTGCAGCCATTAATCAAGTCGCAGCCGTGACAACAAGTGTTACACCCTAAGTGGACAGTTCTGGGAACACTTTTCGGGCACAGAGCACCGCCGCACACATGCTCGCCGGTCGAGCAGTGGCCCGCGAGCACGCATTAACGCACCGTAACTGCCTCGACTGCGTCAACTGCCTTTCGACTGCTGCCGCTGGTGACAACTAGTCACTGCCAATTGGGGCCCAGGCAACGCGCAAGCCATTGCAACAAGCCTTAATTAAATGCAGCTCTCTGCGTCTGCGTCTGCGTCTGCAGCCGGAGCTGTTTCTCGCCGGTGGAAATAAAAGGACTGCGCGTGCTGCGTGTGTGCGATTTTGAAAGGGGATCACACGAATCTCGCCACACCTGAGAATTCGTTCGAGTAGGCACCAGTTTGCACCAGAGACTGTCATTGCTAAGTGATTTGTGAATAAATTTCGCGCGCGCACAGGGAGGGCGGTGGGAGTCTCGCGGCGGAGAGAGTGCGGAGTGCGAAGTACCCTAAGGTCAGACCACTGCAAACGGATGGAATGTTTGAGAGTTGCTGTTCAAGGACTTGGAGTGGATTTATGCAAATCGACGGTGGAGTGTAATAAGTCAGCGCTGACGCAAGTGGGTCTCGGATTGCTCTGCGCAAGAACTGCAAGTGCTTACAAGTTGTCAAGTGCGTTGGCGCTTACAAATGGGTGGTGAATGAACTGGATTACTGAGTATTTAACGAAAAGCAGCTTACAACATTCGACGATACGTTAAGTCGATGCGATAAGTCAAGTCTGATGACAAGCGGATACGCGATGTGGCTGTAACCAAGTCAATTTGCTGACAAACATAATGGCACTGAAGTCAGCCAAGACACCCAATTCAGCAGGTTTGCCTTACGACCACCTATAGCTGATTGATTGCTCCACCTCTCGGGTTGCTCTGAAGAACTGCAAGTGCTTTGAGGTTGCGCTGATGCTTATAAGTGGGTGATGAATGGGCCTTTTTATTGAGGCCTCAACGGTGCGCAAGTAACTTTTGACTACAATCCACTTTGATGACAAGCAGAGTCGCCCTGTCGCTGTAACCAAATCAGTTGCTGACAACCACAGCCCCGTTGAAGTCAGCCAAGTCACCCAATTCAGCAGGTCTGCTTAACGGCCAGCTCCAGCTAAATGAAGTCACACCACGAAGCAAATAAAAACACATTTTATGTTTACCATCCACTTGGGCAGCCAACCGACTGCAAGACTAGTTCGCTTTAATGACTGACTTTTAATTTAAGTCATTCTGCTAAACGATTGCACCACCTTGTGAAATTAGCACCCGCTTAAGTCGGGTGACATTTGAGACACATTCAAATGCAAAGTGATGACTTGGAAAACTTTCCCAGGGAAAACACCTCTCAGCCGAAGTGGGTTATCCGAAGTGTGCCACAAACGGGCTGTGGGGGAATAACCCCAAAAACGAGCAAAAAAACCGAACTCATCGCGCGTTAATTGAACGCTGTGCCTCTCCGAGAGGTGTTCAGTGGTTTCCACTGTTTATTCATGAGCCGTCTGTTCTGTCCGGTGCGAGGGGTCTCTGAGAACAGCCTCTGATCGGACGGAGCTGTGACTTGATTTATGCGCGCGAAGCAGCAGCGGACCACGACTAATATCATTACGAGCGAAGTTTCGTATCTCGGGTCGAATGCGATGAATTAGCGACAATCTGGGGAATGCTGCGTGGTTGATGCGAGTAAACGGCTTGAGTGATACCGAAGCCGACTGGCAAATTGGTGATAATTGACTCCGATTAGTTTGATTAGAGGTCCCAAGCGAAGTGCTCAACGGGAACTGGCGTCACAAGGCGTTGCTTCCCCTGCTGTGGAGCAGTTGATCAGTCTCTTTCGTTGAACTCGAACTGGAATTGTTTCCCACTTCTTCAAGCGGCTTGTAGGCGTATGTGGAACATCATCGTCCGCATCTTCAATCTCCTCCACCGGCTCACGGGCACCCAACAGTCTCTAGCCTCCGGCGAAACATTCTCGACGTGGGATCGAGTTCAAAAACCGAACGAGTAGTCCGTCCATCAAGCACACCACACCTTTGCGTCCACTCACTTTGAACGCGTGGGTTGCCTTCGGAATGTCGTCAAAGTCCATGGAATGCGCTTATAAAAGCTAACGCCAGTGCTGCACAGCAAAACAAAGAATTTCTGCTTCCGACACAATCGAGCGCCGATCTTGTCCACAATCCCAGCCACGAACAGTCGACCAGTCCGAATTCTCCGAGACGGAACGTGACCTGAATTGCGAACCACTAGACCAGAAGGTTTCACTCTTTTGGCATTTCCCAGCGCTGATCTGCAAAGTCGACTGAGAATGCCGAACAAAGGCCCACTGAGCACTCTGACCACGCGGATGTGGACTGTTGGCTGTGGGAAAACCAATGTAAACCCACCATCGTCGCCGCCTGCAATTGTCACATGCTTGCGCACTGCTGTCCATTCAAACGCGATCGGCGATCGATTTAATTCACGGTTTCTCCACACACTCCATGTCGGCGAGTGAAATTGGATTTGGCCTTAAGCGACACGTGCAACGAATCGCAATTGCTGGCGACGACGACAGCGAAGCTATTCATGCACACGATTCTCGGATCGATGGAGGAAACCCACTCGACATGTCATGGATTTTGGATATGACACAGCGCCTCTGACAGCGCACGACACTCATGCGCGAGTGATGAAATGTCAAGCAATCGGTCAGTTTGATCGACGTGGAGGATGTGTGTGGGTCTGCAGATGAGACCGCCGCCGAAGAAGGCCGTTCGCGGACAGCGCCATGTCATAACCGCAATCACCTGCAGCGTGTCAATGTTTGCTCCGAAGATCAGTCGAGCGTGTTGTTGGATAGTTGAGTGCAAATATTTGCGCCTGTTTTGAGGTACGCCATGTATGCTGGCATTCTACAACGCGATTCCTATGCCAAATCAAGCGACAATCAGTTGCACAAACAGCGCCGAGGGGACACGTGTTGTTGCACGGCCTGCACGGCGGCCGGGCGAAGATTAAAGGCCTCCGCCGGAATCTCGAAAGCGCGGCGTGAATGCGAATCTGAATTATTTTTTAAGCACGATACGCCGAGTGTGTCCATGTGCCGGCGGAAGCTCTGCTATTTCAGGCATCTGGCAGTGTATCTCAACGTCGCTTAATTGCGACGATTTAATTGAATTGAACGACTTGTAAGGCGATGGCCAACAATGTGGCGGCAAGGAGACTTGATCTGGGCATTTGGAGTTGGCCTACGCTGCCATGAGCCCCCTTTTGGAGCGATGGTGTCCACCCAGAAATTCGAGCACAAAATCCCCGACAGAGAGGCCACGGAACAATGGCCTCTGCAAATGAAACCACATTCAAGTCGATTTTCTTTCCCAGAGCGTGCACCGCAGCACTGCGTGAAATCGCTTTCAAAACCTTCTCCGGCATAACAATGAACCAGCGTCGTGGCCCCACCACGCCACCGCTCCATGGCTCCACCGCTCGATCGCCATCATCATCGCGGCGGTCCGCTAACAAATTGCCTAGCGATTTACAAACAATTAACATACTTACAGACCATAAACTCACAGTTAGATGCTCTGAACCCAATAACAATTAGGCGCTTACACAATCTCTCCCATCGAGTGAAACAGCGATTCAGTCATTACCAACACCAGCTGCGATCCGAGTGAATCGCAAGAGACAAGGCGAACAATAGACGCTCAGCGTCGAAGAAGCAAGTACACGCTCACGAACGAACGACAAAGTCACCGGTTCACAGAGGCAGCAGTGCTATTCCCCCGGTCCCAATGACAAAGTGACATGAATTCGAGAAAAATGCACGCTCCCCCGCGCCGTGCTGTTCGCGAAATTTGAAGCCTCGTCGGAGGCACAGAGTCGCCAGCGAACCTCCATCGTCTCGCTCACTCCCGGGCGTCGTCTCATGTTCGGAGCCACGCCGCAGAGCAGGTGAGCTCTGTGCGCAAGAACTGTGACAACCTGCAGTGACAATGATCTCGACGACACCGCATTTTGACACTCGACCCACTGGGCTCTGGTGCTGGTGCTGCTGATGCTGGTGTGTGTGTGTTGTGACAGACTTTATGGAGATTCCCGCAGCAGTCGATTGAGTTGCGACTTCGTCACCTGTCAGTCGGTAAATTTTAATGACAGTCGACGTTGTCCGGGGAATGCTGCTGGGAGATGAATTGATTCAGTTTATGAAGCTGCGACTCCGGCATCCTGTCTGTCTGTCCGCGCTGAGTCAGCGCAATGAAATTTGAAATTTCCTAATCCGGCCGCCGTCGACTGGCAGATCCGGCAGCTGGCATCCGGCAGCCATGACTAATGGCGTGTGGCGTCGTTATAGTTTGCGTTGCGATACGGATTTAATGGTTCCATTAGCGAGCACGACTACAGGACGTTCGTTCGAGTGGCCCGGTTGAGAGGGTGCTTGTGGCGGCTGGTGCTTGGATTCGCATTGAGTTCTCGAGGATGCGTAAGAGGTGCTGTGCTTTGGCGGCGAACTTGCGTCATCGCGTTGGAATAGGGAAAGCTCATGCGAGTGAGAGAGACAGACTTGAAGACGCTTCAGTGCAAATGGCAAGGGAAGCAGAATTGTTAATTCAATCGCATTCACGTTCGGCCCCATGGGAGATGAGACGATCAGGTGATTGGGGTTAAGTAAGATCATCGTCGAAACTGGATTGCGAGACTAGCATGCGCTTCGAACTGGCTCTTCGATGAAAGGTTAGGTCTCGGAGATAAATCAAGTTTTTATGGCGGGGACAAGAACAACAGGAAACTGGTTGAAATGGACAATGCGCTGTCAGTCGCGTTTCTACTGACTGAGGAGTACATTTTTGTCTTGCTCGTGAAGGGACGTCTCTCCTCTGCTCAACTTCGTAGTCTGCCCTTAAAGGTCCAATGTAACGACGACGCGGAAGTCAGAAACAAAAGCCACCTCGTTGCAAGCTCGCGCCATCAACCACACACAATCTGATCACAGCCAGATTAGAGGTCAGTCGACTCTCAGAATCCGAAGCCCAATCTAGAAGAAGAAACCGCCAGACATCCGTGATATGGCGCAATCCGCCACTCGATCAAGCAAGCCAATCGTCTGCGAAAAATGTCAATCTCCACCTCCTCTCCACGTTGGCCTTCTTCATCTTGATCGGCGGCAGTTAACGACGCCATAGCCACCGCTGTGGCCGCCTCGAATCAATTCCAAACAGCCACCTCCACCGCACAAGAGTCAATCAACTTTTGCTGCTAAGCCCTGCGGGGCGCGGAGGGATTAATCAAACAACCACTTGTGCTTTCGATACAGATTGTTAAATGTTTACCTTCCCGCACGCCGAGTGGGTGTTGTTGGCTGAGCCCACGAAACATTTCCTTAATTTCAATTTCAGTCTTCCACCGAGAGACCGCGGCGGGCCCGAACCTGTTTTTTTGCTTGTCTTGTGTGTTATTCTTTTGGTATCGACCGCGTCTCCTCCTCGCTCGGGGCCCTGAGACTTATTAGAAAGTCCAAACACACGCGGCCTGAAGTGCAGTGGACAAGAGACAAGAAACAAGATTAAGCGCTTGACAAGGTGCGAGTGTGCCTCGACTTTGGTCACTCGTTTTGATGGTCAGCCGCAGCACGGAATGTGTTCGCAATTTCCGCGGTTGCAGGATCGATTGCTTGGCCGCACGAAACATGATCAGCTGACCGATTGAGTTCGAAAGCCTTTTGGCGGCACGCAATCGTCTTGTGTCATCGATATGCCGCTTGCTACATCCACTCGGGCTGGGGAGATGAACAATGAGTTTGATTTACAGCCGGCGAAACGTTTCTTTTTAACGACCGTTTGTTGGGGTTTACGGCCGACTTTGCATTCGGGGAGTTACATTTCGAACGTAAATCTCTGTCGGTCTTTACGACTTGGAAAGAGGGGCTCTGCCAAGGATCTGCTGGCAGAGGGAGGGTGTGTTGCAATTAGCTGTGCGGGTTTCCCGGGAGGGGAAGGTCAACAACAGGAGGCGGATGTTGTTTTTGGTCGCCGACTGAGGTGAGCTGTCTAATGAGCTGTCTACGCCGTGCACTTGGCTTCTGTCGAGTGGGCTGCTCTCTTGGTCATCACTGAGTTCCTGTTCTGGCTCGTCGAGGTGAGGGAGGCGATAAATCACAAGTCTTCCGTAAACTGATGGCATTCCAAGCTTTGAAGTTTTTCGTGCCTTCATCTGAATTAAGATCGCGTCTCATGTCCCAACAGACAGATGGACGACGCCATCCGTGGTCAACCTCGTCTCCCTCCCCCCACAGCATGATTCCTTGCCCTTATCGATGCGATCATGACAACTCCATCACCCCAGCTCCAGATTTCGAGAAAAAAGCCGCACAAAACCCGCTCAATCCAAAAACAGCCGCACATCCAGTGGCCAGTTGCCCCCAAAAAAAGATGCTTAATTAAGTGCGTTCTCCTTTTCGAATCGAATTCGACTATGCTTTGGCATTCCATGTCGACAAGCGGAGAGCGCTGCTTTGTCTCGACGTGTATGCATGTAGCCACGAAGCGAATGACAAGACAAAAGGCGAATCTCAAGGTGATTTATTCGCCCGGGCCGGCCGCGGCTTGCACGCCAAACGAACGTCATTTTAAGCCCGTCAAGTTGTGACAACTTGACAGACCATTTGCGTTGCGAAATGCGAATGCCACGAAAGTATCGACGAACGGAGAGATACTCTTTCTGTTGCGGGTTTCTTGGCCTCTCGGTATCGTTTCGTTTTGACATCTTCCTCTGGGGCATTGTTTTGGCGTGTCTTCGTTTGAGAAACCACTTGGCGGTGACAGGGATAACATGGAGCATTCACACGCACTTCGACAGTCATTCACCTCGATGGATTGGTGGAAGACTTCTCTTGCTTTGAAAGCAGGGAGCTGGCATGATCTACAACAAGCCCCATACTGCCCACCCATTCACTCCTTCAGTCCGCCAGTGCAGCAAATCTTTTTTAATTGAACTTCATTACGAGTGAATAAATTGCAAATTTTTATCACGAAAGATTCTCACGCTGGGACCCTTGACACTGAGAAGCTTGACCCAGAAATGGTGTTTGATTGCTCAAGTAATTACAGAGTTGTGGTTTGAAGTGGCAAACGTCGAGCACTTCAGGCGAGTTCTAAGGGGATTAGGTGCTTTGCAAGTGAGAGGAGTTTGACGGGGAAACTGCCAATGAGTGGTGTCATAATTTGATTGGGAGATCCAGGAGAAGCGAGAGGGTCTAAAGTCGGGTACAGTCGGGGACTACTCTTTGGGATAGGATGATAACTCAACGTTGAGCAGCTACATCTCGAAACGAAGAAAAGGTATGCTTCGATGGTTTGGACACGTGGAACGAATGTCCCCATCATCGCGTCTTCCATAACTCAGAACGTGGTGGGTTCGAAAACTCGCTTGCTTGCGCCTGGGTATCAATCCTGATGAGTTAGGGTCGACGACGGAGGATCGAGTGGCCTGGAGATCTCTAGTGCGGGCTATACTCCCGCGATACCTTTAGTGGATCATACGGAACCGAAAATGATGATGATGACAGTCGGAGGAGCTATGAGGTTTCAGAAGTTCATTCCAGAAGCAGTTCATGGAGTTGATAAGCTTCAAGTTCTCTCCCTCCTCACCTGACATTCAATGATCTAGAATTGGAATTAGAATGGGCGTCGTCTGATCACTGCGGCCTCTGATAGGCCTATTGTCATTTCTTCCATTTAAAGTCTGAAACTAAGTACATTTTTGAGCGAAAACGCGACAAATTTGTCCTCTTCAAGACAGTGGCCGCTTAGGTGTCGATGACGTGGTCTGACTAGGCAGTTAAAGAGTGTCTCTGTAGATAGTTCGTCCATCGTTACACATACCGTGTGACATCTTGTGTTAAGCCCATGGTTTTGAGTTCTTTGCTAACTGGGCAGTGTTCAGTACAACAAACTCCTTGTGAGCCTAAGAGTTGCTTTTGGGAGCCTGAGGTGTTGTTCCATTCCATTAAGAGAAATAGTTGGTAGGAACAATTTGACCCGCCTATTACCTCCTGTGCGTCATATTGGGCAGCAGAATCTTTGAGGTAGTCAAGGACTTCGTCTACCTAGGCTCTGGAGCAAATAGGGACAACAACATCAGTACCGAGATCAAGCGCAGAATTACTCTTGCCAATCGCTGCTTCTTTGGGCTCCAGAGTCCATTGAGTAACAGAGCCATCTCTCGAAACACCAAATTGACCTTGTATAAAACCCTGATCATCCCAGTCCTGCTCTATGGCGCAGAGACATGGACGCTATTGAAAGCGGATGAAGAAGCTCTTGGTTGTTTGAGAGAAAAGTTCTGCGTACGATCTTTGGTCCTGTTTGCGTTGATGGCGTTTGGAGGAGCAGGTTCAACCACGAACTGCGCGGGCTGTACAGCGGCATGCACCTAGTTAAGCGTCTTCGGATCCAACGCTTAAGATGGCTAGGTCACGTAGAGCGGATGGACACCACACCTCCGGCCCGAAGACTCTTCGACACCGAGCCATTGGGACAGCGCAACAGAGGACGTCCTCGCACTAGATGGCGCACACAAGTAGAAAAGGACCTCAACCAACTTGGTGTGCGCAACTGGAGGCAGCTGGCGAAAGATCGTGCTGGCTGGAGAGGCATGTTGGTTGAGGCCCAGGTCCACCCCGGACTGTAGCGCCAATCAAAGAAGAAGAAGATTACCGCCTGTGTGCGTCCAGTAATGGCCATGACTCTAAGTTAATTATTTCTATAGCTCTTAGATGTGGCGGAAGGTAGGCATCAGAATGGTTGTTTTTCGTTTGTCTTTCGTTTCCTGTGTGACGGCTGTGATGTGGTATCTAAATGAGATGGATCCTCTTTGTGTTGGCCAGCTGATGAAACAGTTGTAGACAGTTATTACTTAAGAACAGACTTCATACCTTTTGAGGGCTAGAAGACCAGCTTTGTTGTCAGAAAGAATATAGATGAGTTTATATATACTTTCTCTGAGGCACAGTTCAATTGCGAATATCTCTGTAATAAGGAATTGTGAATGTCCATGCTGAGATATGTAGAGGTTTCCAATGAGGACTTGGCACGATGCACGATTGGCACGATTGGTCCTTGCCGGACACTGTGCCATGACACGCAGGGCTCGCGACTGAACATACCACACAACGAATTTAGCAGGAGCTGTAGAGGTGAAGAAGATATAGAACACATCCAACATCTGCTCTGCGAATGTCCAGCTCTAGCAAAGAAAAGGAAGCAGTACTTGAGAAAACACTTCCTTGCAGAACTGGAGGACTTGTGCTGTGTAGAGCTGAAAAACCTCCTAAAGTTTTCAAGCCTAGTAGGATGAAGGTCTCATGGTAGTAGGTTAGGTTAGGTTGTAGTGGCTGACTGCTAAAGGCAGTCATTGTGATACCACGCGGATTGACTTCTCCTAACAACGCAGAATTTCTTCTCGAAGATAGCTTGGGGTACTAGGCGGTCAGTCGCTAGGAAGGAAGTTGAATTCCTTGAGAATGGTTGAGTGGACGATGTTGAGTTCGGACCACAGTCGGAGTGTTTTGAGTCTCAAGCCTGTGCTGGTTGCAATTTGTTTTCCGAATATTACCAGTCGTGGAAGATGGAGGAGAATATTTAGTGCGTCTGGCGGATGCACAAGCTGACCAGTCTTTGTACTCGATTGAGTGCCTTGCAGTTGATAGCTTTGTTTAGTGCTGTCCACCAAACTGAGACTCCACACAGAAGTAGACTCCTGTTAGGAGCACATAGAATCACGGCACAAGGGTGTCAACTCGTTGGTCTAAGTGAGACGCCGAAACAAGGTCGCAAGGGCATCCAATTACCTACTTACCCACCTACCTGGAGTCAACTTCCGTGATGAGCTTGTAGGCATTCACCATCGCTTATATCTTTATCTGTAGACTCAGTGATCTGAGAACTCTCCTACCTTGCAAGAAGTAGTACACAATGGCTCTACTGTGGTGCGATTGTCCCTCCACATGACCACTGCTCCCCTTCCAGTCGCTTCAAATTGGCCGCCAACATTCTTCCTTCTAGAAAACGGAATTCATTAAGCATTGCGCGTGTCTCTCACTCCAACCCAGCAGCCCACATCCGCGTTGCAGTCATTTGCGTTGTGGCGATCCGAAAAGTAAAATCATTTCAAGTCGCCTAAGCAGATAAATCAATACCATTAGTCGAGCGTATGGATCCATTAAAATCCTATTAACTTTCCCGAAGCACTCTCGCACACACTCCCAGATGAACAGAATGAAAAACGAGCCCAGTCATCGCATCTCTGCACAACACTCACAAGCCATAAGACATTAATCGTGAGGTTATTGTTGTGTTTTTTGTCATAATTCGAGTGCCAACATCCGCGTATGAGTGTCTTGTCCTCTCCAAAGATGGATCCCAGGCCACAACAGACACCCGGTATTCATGTCAATTCATTTGTCAAATGCAGTCGCCACATAATTAAGCCAGTCACAGTCACAGCGGCGACACAAGAGGCTGGAGAAAGAAAGCAAACAAAAAACCAGCATCTCACGGGATAAACACTGTTTGGGCGGGTACGTGTGGCGAGTGAGCGGAGAGTGTGGTGGCAGCTGCCGGTCTGGGAAAAACTCTTGTGGGAAATGTCTTAATTATCACTTGAACGCTGAACCAGTGAAATCGGTGGCCGACGGGCCAACGAGAAAGACCGGTAGTCGAAATCGACCGATTGAAGTGGCGATCGATGAAGCAGATTGAAACTGGATTCTAAGAAATGCTCGGCCAGCTTTGGCCAGTCATTCCGGGAATTGTCTTTGTCTTTGACTGGCACTGGCACTGGTCCATTACTCACCCCCAAACCATCTCGTTTCCATTCAAACAAATGATCACCCTCTCATTGGCGATGAGTAAACAAAGCGATTCAGCGAAACCACTCCTCCTCCTGCAATCTGAGCGGCGACTGCCTCCAAATGTCACGCAATACGACCTCTCACAGAGCTATAAACGTAATGTCAAGTTTCTAATTAAAACTGAAAAAAACGAAATAAACACACACTCTCAGCCCATAGCCACCAGAACCATCGCCAAAGCAGGTGCACGGGCTAGAGTGAGAGCGAGTGAATGTATCGCCAAGTCTCGCCGCTCACCAATCGCACAGATGTGCGCGGCTACGTACGTATCTCAAGGTGCAATCTTTGTATCTCGAAAATGGTAAAACGTTCGCATTTTTGTTACTCAATTTAATTGGATTGAAAACGAAGCACGACTTGTGCTCTGGGCTCCCCTACCGCCCCACCCCAGCGCATTGCACAGGTCTGACTCGATGTATGTGCGCCGCAGTGCCGTCAAATTTGGTCATAATTTGTTGGCGGTAAGTGAAAATGATTTTTGACAGTTGGAACGTCTACTGAGCGAGAGAGAGGGATGAAAACGAGGTGAAAACTACTAATTAGCAGCGACAGCGGCTTGGGGCTATCGATTCATTTCAGACTCTAATTAGGCGGTTTTTGGAATCGACTTGGCATTTGACTGGTGATCGCGACTGGCGCAGGAAACAATGCCAACCGGGGCTAATGAGTGTGTATTCAATTCTTAGCTGCGGCGACAGGTGCTGTCTCTTGGTGAAGGGAAGCCGAAATGGTAATTGAAGCGGGCATGGCATTTGGCGTTCGGTGGAACAAAGGGATACGAGATGCGATGTCGTGGCGGTTACCAGCATGTTGCCACAATAGCCTGTGGCGAATTCCTCTCGATTCTAAACACCCTCGTCAGGTGGTCGAAATCGTGTGATCTTGGGATTAACCTTCAAAACTCAGAGTCGAACCTTTTCACCAACATGAGGGTACAACCCACTCACTCTAGGGAAAGCGCGGAATACCTTGTTTCAATCGTAGCCAGCTGGACGATAGGCAAAACTGCCGAGTTGATTCTTGGTGCATTCGAAAGAAAACGAACGCTCCAGCTAAGAGGGCCTTCGAATCCGAGCCTTCTGGTTTAAGAATGAGACTAAGACCGAACCTCCGATATAGAGCTCAAGTCATCGCGGATGTCAGAGAGCTTGGTCTCGATTACTGGAGGCAGCGTGCCCAAGATGGCAGCAATTGCTTTGGACGTTTCATGGGTCGCCGGCCTGTCAAGTAAGTAAGTAATCCTAGTCAGTATTGCATTGGAAACTTAACGTAGACGAAAGAACAAATAAGGCTGCCTGTGTCCTACGTCCGAAGAGTCTTCGACTCCGAACCAGTGGGACAACGCAATAGAGGACGACCACGAACCCGATGGCGCCCTCAAGTGGAGAAGGACCTCAACCAACTTGAAGTGCGAAATTGGAGGCAGCTGACTAAGTATCGTGCCAGCTGGAGAGGATTGTTGACCGAGGCCCAGGTTGACCCCGGACTCCAGCGCTACAAGAAGAAGAAGAAGTGTCATACGTCTGTGCAACTAGATAAATGGAGCCCAGACCCCAGAACAGTACTGTGGATGTATTCAGCAATTCTCGGGACTATCAAGGCAACGTAGTTTTGTGGCAGTACCTAAAGCCTTCAACTTAAAGCTGTTAACAACAGTAGCAAACATAGACGTGCATGCCCACGTGTTTCTGGAACGATAGCCACTACTCCTACAGCGAGCCTAGAATCCTCTACCACTTGATCTCTGCATGCAGAACACTGCTGCAAAAAGCGCCACAAGGACCATCCAATCGAAAAGCTGGCACACAAGCCCTAACGGTCATGCCAGTATTCTAGATAGACTACGAATGCCACAAACCGTGAGTTACTACACCCTGCCTTGCCTTGACTTCGGTATACCCTTCCGGTGCTGTCTTCCAACAAGAGAGGAGTCGAACTCGAATGCACCCAACAGATGCGTCGAAGGTGGAAAAAGGAAAAGTTGCGTGCATTTTCTCCGAATCCTTGAAAATGCATTGCTCCATCAGGATAACTAATTATGGCAGTGTTTTTCAAGCAGAATTCCTGGTTGACCGTCAAGCTCCTAAGATGATATCTTTGTTGGAAATACCACCGGCTGGCATTACTATTCTAATTGGCAGTGAACAGACCACTAGAGTCATGAAAACAACTTCTGCTATAGAAATCAAGTCCAAGCTAGTCGTAAGCTACCGCGAAGTGCTCAGGTTTCTTGGCACAAAGCATTCGATCACTCTATGCTGGGTTCTCGGTCATAAGGGCACAACCAGCAATGAGATACCAGATGAAGTAAACTGAAAGGGGTCGAAACTGGTCCATCCCAAGTAATCCTATGGTTCCATGCACTTCTAGCTGATGTCATTAGTAAAGTGGACAATAAATCATGGAGCTAGCTATTGAGAAGTGGGTCTCTCTTCTTTTCCAAAATGAGACCACTATAGCCCAGGGGCGAAGAAATTAAGGACACTCCTCGTTATCTACGTCAATTACCCAGTCTCTGCCGATTGAGACAGAGAACACTGGGAGAATAATTCTTCCAGGGCCTCCAACCTCCTATATAAAGGGCGCGTCGATTGGCGGCCGTTCGTACGATTTAACACCGCTTGAATATGTACTTTGGGGCTACAATAAGTCACAGCAAGCATGGTTTATGCCGTCAAGTCGACTACGTTGGAAGGGCCCAGAGTCAAGATTGATTGCGAAGTAGCGGCCGAAATGTGTGAGCAAGTCGTTGAAAATTGCTCCAGCTAATGCACCGCTGCAAACGTGCCCTCGACGACCATATGAACGAAGTCTAGTTTCATTCATAAATGTTTTGATTGTACTTTAAGTCGATAATAAAGTTTTTGAAAAATCTCAACTGTTTGTGTTTTATTGAAAAAAAAAGTTGTCAAGTCCGTATAGGAAACCCCTTTACAACGAATGAGGAGAACTGTGGATGGTCTGTTATCATTGCATTATGGGCATCACAATGGGTCCAACTGAACCTAAATGGGAGGTGGCCCCACCCACTGACATAACCTTACTTACTACAGAAATGAAATCCTCCCAAAACCCAACAAGATGAGACATTGAACAGGGAGCTGACGGTAGTACCGCATCTCTGATCCAGATGCCTCAAGGTACCTTTCCTACTTCTTGTCAAGAACCTCAAGATCAAAACCCACTATTCCTCCAAATTTAACAAACAACTGCCTCAAACCGATCGTCAATGAAATCCTTCGTCTCTTGTAAAAATGCATCTCCAACCCTTTAAGCAACATCCTGCTCACATCCAAAATCCTTCATAAAACTAACTTAAACATAACACAACCCATCACCACACAGATCAACACTAAGACTCACCATAGCAACTGACATCCAGACAGATGACAAGTATAATCCCAAGCGTCACCAGCAACTTCTGCACGCTGTTAGTCCTTAGAGCAGGCTGCGCAGCCGATGAGAGACCCCCTCTCTGGGGCGGCCTTGCGACACTCATTTCGTATTCGTTCACACTAGATATCCCTTGATTTCCGTTTTTCACTTTTTCACTTTCTCACTCTGTCGATCACTTCAACAACGCATTTCACTTGGCTCGACGTTCAAAACTTGATCTGTTCTTGCAACTCTCTCTCGTGGCGGCGATCTTCACTCGGTAGTATCGTTCAGCATTTTTTTCTTCTCAAATTTTCACTGAAAAAGATGAAATACACGATTAATCCGGGGAAACATACGTCTTCTTCGCGCCACGGTTTGCGAATCAGTCCGGACGAAGTGCGTGCCCTGCCACGACTGGTGAAGGGAAAAATCGGTCGAAAAACAAAAGACCCGATCGTACCCGGGCGCTGGAGGGTAATTAATGACAAATCTATTCACGGGGTGTCTGGTCTTGCGAAAGCCGAACAAGTCGATGACGAAGAATGGGAGGAGACACCGGTCTGCTTGGAAGTGACCGGGTCGCGAGTTTATTAATTATGCGGCACGTGGCCGGAGCACCGGAGGACCGTGACTAAATGCGGACAAAACGCCGGACCACCCTCGAAGCGCATGCGATTCATCGCTCGGCAGGTTGGCTGGTTGGTCGTGAAAGAAGACTCGGTCTGGCTTATGAGGGAAATGGTGGCGGCCACTCGTGCGTATGTGGAATGGAATTTTTGTTTTTCGCTGCTCTGCTGATGACTCAGTGAGTGACTTTCAAGTGCTGGCCTTGTGTGGCGAGTCAGTTGGCTGCTTGACGGGCGATGAACTGCGGTGGGGAGTGAGCCATCAATGGCAGGTGTTTACGGTGACTAAGTGGAAATATGACTCCAATGGATGGGGGACAAGGTGACAAGTGCCGTGGGACAGAATGAGGAAACAAGAATTTTCCAAATCAGAGCTTCACATCAAAGAAAGAAACTGGCTATTGCTTCATCGCGCGTAGCATTGCATAAGACATTTCCTCGATTCCACTTATAACTGGTTGTCCTCTAGAACTATGTATGCTCAGCCGGACATCCTGAAAGTGGAGCAAATGAACGTTTGAAGGTGATCTTGCGATCAACACAGTGAACTGGAATGTGACTAGGGTACAATCTTGAATGAGATGTTATTGCATACATTCTTATAAAAAGCCTAAGCAGAAGCAGAGGCTGGAGAACATAAACGAGAATGGTCACTGGTTCGATGGCGGAAGGGATTTTTTGTAACACCACTTCCTTGATAACGCTTAAAGATCAGATCAGGAAGATCAGCTGAAAGCTCTTCAACACATCGCCGTTCAGAGGTGGTGAAACGTTGCGAGACCTCCCGAGAGTGGAGAGTTTAATTTAGCACGAGTGGCGTATGTGGGAGCTATGAGCGATTACCTCACTTGACTTGCATGTATACGCAGAAGATCTGTGAAATGCCTGACTTGTAGTCACAATTCTCTACCGGGTCACCCAGCTGAGGTCATTTCAGATGACAGACAGAGGATCACCTCACGACGACACCTCATTCAAAGCAACTAGAAGCAGAAGCAGAGTGTATCAGGCACTTATAGCTTGATTTTTTTTCAGACAACAATTCTGGATTTGGTTTGGTTACGGGCACACTAGTGCACGATACCGAAGACTGAGCAAGTTGACATCAATCTTGTGGGTAAACTTAGGTCCAAGGCATGCCGTAGGAAAGAGTCACGTAAAGAAAAAAACTATTGTCACATCAGTAAATCGGATTGCTGCTGAGAAATTGTGTAAATGAGACGTTCTTGTTGCACAATTCGCTACGTTTGGAGATGACGCCTATTTCTAGATGAATGGGTACATCAATAAAAAATTCACATGAGATCCAAGAGCGTCTAATACATCCCAAAAAACTCAAAAGAAAGTCTGCTTCATTGCGTGCCACAACGGAAATGCATCATGAGCGATTGGAGGACAGGATCATCGCACGTGTCGAGGTGAAGTGACCCTGCCATGGAGATAATGCGATTTGTCTCCGTTCGACTCTTTGCTGAGTGATTTTCTGAAGATCCGCAAGAAAGGAGACACCTTGATTGCGCCAACTACCAAGGGATAAGACTCCTTAGCATTGCTCGCAAGACCTTTTCTGCTGTGTTGTGTACCCGCCTGAAGTCGTTCATTGACACTCTGAGGCTCATATCAGTCTGAATACAGGCCAGGAAAGACCACAATAAACCAGCTACTCACATTAAGGCAGATCCTGGAAGAGACCCAAGAAGTGTAAATCGACGCTTACCATCGATTCGTCGATTTCAAGGCGGCATATGAAAGCATGCATAGAGACGAGCTGTGCAACCCCATATCTAGTTTTGACATTCCTGCAAAACTCGTCAGGTTATGAAGGAGAACTCTCACTGCTACATCAAGGTCGGTAAGGTACTCACCGAGACCATCAATGTCAAAGAAGGTTTTAGGCAAGGCGACACGCTGTCATGTGACTTCGTACTTGAGAGGGTCAGGGTAAGCACATAGGTCAACACCAGAGGCACGATCCTGCAAAACTGCATTCAACTGGTTGCTTATGCCGAAGAAATTGACGTGATTGAACGAACACGACGAGCCGTCAATGAGGCGTTTTTGCTGGCTTAGAAGTAGAGGCGGGTCAGGCGATAAATGAGGGCAAAACGAAGTGCACGCTGTCATCAAGAAATAACGCACAACATCGTCTCGGACAGAGCGTCACATTGGGCAGCAAAATCTTCGAGGTGGGCAAGTGCTTCGTCTTCCTCGACACCGCACTGAATAGGGACAACATCAGTACCTAGACCAAACTCAGAATCTTTCTTGCCAATCGCTGTTTCTTTGGGCTCAAGAAGATCAAGAAGCAATACAGCCCTCTGTCGTAGGACCAAACTGACGTTGCACAACACCTTGATCATCCCAGTCGTGCTCTATGGCGTAGAGTCATGGACGCTATTAAAAGCGGATGAGGCAGATGTTGGTGCGTGCGATTCTTTGTCCTGGTTCTGGCTTTTCGAGAGAAAAGTTCTGCGTGCAATTCTTGGTGCTGTTTGCGTTTATAGCCGTTGGAGAAGAAGATTGCATGAAGAACTATTTAGGCTGTACGGCAGCACGCGCCTTGTCAAGCGGTTAGTCCATGTAGAGCGCATGGACATCACAGCTCCGGCCCGAAAAATCTTCGAATCTGAGGCAATGGGAAATGGATGAGAAACCGCGGCGGACATTTGAACGATGTTGTTATTCCATACATGATGGAATCGATTGGCCTCTCAATGAACAGAGAATGTCGATGATATCAAGTACTTTGTCTTATTTAGTACGTTGACTATGTAAGGGTACGTAAGGCTTGATAAATCACACATTATTTGTACAGCGGAGTGCTTTAAAATGCTGATTTGAACGGCACCGGAATATTTAACAATGTCTCCTGAGCCTAAGTATGTCAATGCATATTCTAATCAAGTTTGACACATCAATTAAGAGTATAGAGCTTACGTGGACTGCCTGCGAATAACTAGCACACAGACTATGTTGGTCCATTGTGGTACCTATGGACGGGGCTACATCCCGCAGAGATTCAGAGCATAGCGTCTACGACAACCACTTGTGTTGTGCGTTCTACTCTTCCACCACGAGTGGAAGGGACCTACATTTTGAGAACGACTCCGAACGGCTAAGTTTGAGAAGCTTCATCTAGACAGGAATACTCTTTCAACATTGTCAGTGTATCGAAAGAGGTGGGGGCCATGAAAAGTATTTTTGATCACACCAGGAATGGACCAATATAGGTAGGTCCAAGTACGTTGGGGTTGACGAACATACCCACAACACCACAGGCCACCACCCATAGTCAGATCAAATCCAAGTTCATTCAAATCTCTCACGACAGCAAAGCTCTTCTCTGACTTGTGCGCGGACGCGATCTAGGTGCACAGTCATCTCAACGCATCCACCCTCAACCTCCATCAACAAGTGAACCACACACCAAACTGCAATAAATTCCCGCTGAAACTAATCCGCATTATGTCGGCTTTCACTACGCCTTGCAAAGTGCTAAGATTTATGGTCTCAAGCCCCGAACTCAGTCCGACACGGCCGAACATGATTTTGGCGATACACAAAAAAAAAACGCCAAGATCCACGCAGATTAATGGTCTTCCACTTGCGCGCATATATAATCCAGTCGACCATCCGACGGCTCGCCTCGTCGCTGAAATTCAAATCTTTCACTTTCTATTCCTACCAAACTGCGCCGACCAACGAGACCGAATCGAACCGAATCGAGCGGCCGAGCACAAGCGTGCGCATAGTTCCGTCGTCTCTCGGAATGTTAAATAAATTGACGGATTGTGATAGTGGCACGTACTGGCTGCCCCGATGCCGACCAGACCAGTTCTCCGGCAGTGGCTTGGCTACTTTCTTGATTTCAAATCCCGTCTCGTCTTCGCAGTTTTGTTTTACAGCCAGACACTGGCGGTGGATTTGTGGAGTTCGCCGGCTCGACGAAAGCAGCACCCAGTCACTGGCAACAGCATTTCTGGTTTTGGGGAATTCGAACGAACGATCGAGCACACAACAGCCATCGACCACAGCGATGAACTTTAACCATTTTTGGCAGCGGGCGAGAGTGAGTGAGAGAGGCATTCCCGCGGCACGGCTCGTCTGACCGTTCGCCCGGGTGAAGTGATCTTGAGATTAGACTTTTCAATGGCAACGCAGAGTGATGACGATCGCTTTTCGGCCAGATAGAACTGTACCAGTCGATCGGCTAGCACCGACACGAGAGGATACTTGGATACACGTACGTTCGGCCGTTTGGCGTGATTTGCATATTGGAGCACCAATTTTAGAATTAGACACAACCGATGGCTACGTAGATACTTTGTTTCGATTGTTTCGTGTTCGGTGGGTTTGTTTGTTTTCGAATTGAGTTTTGTTTTCTTGCCCGAATGTGAGTTCCGGTTTGGAAGTGGGGTGGGAGGGCTGAGAAGGCGAGCTGTGACGTGAAGGAATGACAGATGCTCCGTGAGGCGGGCTGAGCTGACAATTGTGATGTCAATCATGTCCCAACAGATTTGGGGGCTTAGGGCGAATTTCATGCAGAACGCCGTGAGTGGCTGGCGATCGATCTTGAAAGGAAGACATCAAGGGAGTGCCAGAAGAAGACGAGTGAATATCTTCTCTGTGATGGCTGGTCAGAGCAGAGGTCAAGTGCCTGATTGGAGAGGATGAGGAGGAGATGCCAATTCGTTGAGATGCGAGATGGGAGATCTTTGAATCGGTTTTATTTGTTCGAAGGGCGATCATGAAGAACGAAGAGAAGCCTATCGAGTATAGAGCTGAAGTTCCAGGAGAAGCACAGATCACCACAGCTCAGCTTCACCTTCATTTCTGCTCTCGAACGCCCTACCCTTCACGACTAGTCACATTTGCACACCACTCTGACGGGACTGAGTCAACTTGGGCAAGGTTAAACGAAATTCTAAATCCAGCCAGCTGAATCACTTAGCAAAGAGATTGTCTACTCCTACCGTCACCGCATAAATGACTAAACATGAATATGCATCAGCCTCCGAAAGAGAGAGACACACACGACACGACACGACCATCAATCACCGCGTGACAAACCAGCTTCCCTCGTCCGATAGACTGATTTATATTCTTTTTTTTTTTTGTCAGTCTCTCCGTTCAGAATCAAAAAGAGGCACACCTGCTGTTGCCGAATCCAACCCCACTCGAGATAAATTCATCGGCAAATATTCATGAGCTCCCCCCGTCGATTCTAGCTGAAACTCAATTCGAGTGTGGATCCTCCTTCTCTCGCCACCTTCCGCTGCGGACAATACAATCCGAGAGATTCTTTGGAACTTATCCAAAAACACTGCCAATTAACATATCCTCCCCTCGCTCGGTGGAATCTTGTTTTCAATTTCGAGAGACGTGCCCCAGCCGTCTTCGGCAATTTTATTGCATCTCTAGACAGCAAGCTAAAACCGCAAAAAAACGAGGAAAACAATCTCCGATGCGAGCTACAAGTATGCTCAGACATTGTCTGTGTGGCTTGCGCAAGCCAGCACGCCAGCACGCCAGCAAGATGAAGCTATTCACACGAGTCTTTCGGGGGAAAACCTCTAAGTAAGTCGATTATGTTTGTTTCGGATTAGCTGGCTAGTTAGTCGGTCGACGGTGGGGACGAGGGTCATCATTAAAATTCACTTTTGTGCAATTATTTTGCTTGGATGGAGTTTCTTTGGATTTTTTAATTAAATTTTATGTCTCTAGCGTATGGTTATGCGAGCTACGATGCATGCTCTCCGTGGAACTGTCCTGTCCTCGGTGCGGTGCGAATTGTCGCTTGTGGGCTGTCGCCGACGAAGTCAATGACATTTTGAACGAAACAAATGCGAAAATGGAACGTTGACAATGCCATTTAGCTTATAATTGCTAACTTGGCGAGAGGGACTGTTTAAATTCGTGAAAGCCACTTTGAAGTATAACTGAGCGCTGGAAATTGTTGTGTGACCCGAGGAAAGATGTAATTAAAATGGTCAACAAAGAGGAGCGAGTTTGGGGGGTGAACGTACGCTGGTAAGTGACGGACATACACAGCAATCTTCAGACGCCACCTAGTCTGGTAGAGTGCTAGCAACACAAAAAACTCAACAAAGGACAAATGACAGCAGCTGTTTGTATAGCTTGAGCTGTAAGAAGCACCAAGCCGCAAGCAGGGTTGGACATGACACTCCATCTTCTTTCTCTGGACCTTTTTATGAAAGTCTGCGCCGCAGCAAACGCTCTCAGACTACAAGTGTCCCCTTTGTGAAAACAAGCCAACTAAGGACATGCAGCCACCTGGAAAAGAAACATGGACCTAGTAGCATCATTGATGCAACCAACTATATACATGCATATGTCCCCACGCTGGCTTCTTCTCTCTCAAAATACAAATCCTATTCCCCGTCGGAACTAGTGGCTATCAGGCACTGGGATTACTTCCATTCTATTCCGATACTCTGCACAAACACTACACAAGGATCATCTCCAGTAGTGCTAGTGTGCAACAGAATCGGGAAGGCTAAAGCTGAGTTCGGAATGATATCCACGATCTGGACAAGCAATGTCATCAACTTAAGAACCAAGCTGCGACTGTTCCGCTCCAACGTAGAGTCGGTGCTGGTTGCAGTACCTCTAAAGTGAACACCATTTCCACACGAAAGTTGCAATCTTTCGTACACAGATGTTTAAGAAACAACGTTAGGAGTGTTTGGCTGATTCGTATGTCTAACGAACACTTGTACCTGAGAAGGGGCCAGAAATCTATAAACGTCACAATACGAAGGAGAAAGTGGCAGTGGTTTGGACATACCCTACGGCGCAAAGACAATTCCCTTGCGAAGTAAGCCATGCAGTGGAATCCGCTTACGCAGGCAGACAGAACAGCGGGACGCCCCAGGCAACCATGGCGCAGAACTGTTGAAGAGGAATCGAGTTCTTCAGGAATGAGTTGGAGGGAGCTCAAGCGCGTTACGTAGGCTTGGTTGACGCCCTGTGCCCCCGAGGGGTTAAAAGACTTAACATCACATAACAACATTAAGACCAGCACCAAAAAAGATTCGAGCAATGAATCCACAGACTGATGGATCAAGAACTAATTAAGGAGCAGTACTTGAACTCCGGACAAAGTACTACGAACCCTTCGGCAGACGCACCATTGTCTTTCAAGCAAAAGCCTGTGCCCTAGACCGATGCGCACAAATCAATCTTGACAGGAATAAAAACAAGCAATAATGTCGGACGGTCGTGCTATTCTATTCCGGCACTCCTTTATCATCACATCCAAGCATGTGTGGGAATGTCTGGAGAAGCTTAAGAAGCTGATCAGGAGTAACAGAGTAAGACTCTGTTGGGTACCTGACCTTACAGTGATAGAAGGCATGAGGAAAGTTTGTTTGGATGTGATTAGTGCGACCATGGAGGCCAATTTGAACAAAGTTTTCATCGATTCAAGCGAAAAGGAACCAACTCTTCCCCGTCGGAATTCTTTGGACTGAAAACCAAAGTTGAGTTATAGTTCGGCCAATTCGATCTCTAGTATGGTAGCCTGCCCTTGGAAGAACAGGCAATGAGGAAAACTCAACAGGCGGCAAGAGATTACTTCTACACCTCGACTTTCACATTAAAAACAATTCATTACACACTGCCATCAGGTTTACAGAGTCCAAGCCCTATGGTCACAACAACATCTTCGACTCCTTTTCTATGGACCTCGTATAACACTACACGGACTACATGGTCCCTATACGTTTTTAAACGGCTTTGAGACCCTAATCCCCGAAAAAATGGAGTGGCATGGCAGATGAACTGACTACGCGAGGTTCTGTCCTTCAAGGGTATCTTTTGGAAAAAGTATCATTAACAGCAGCAAATGTCTCTAAGCACTTCCTACGAATTGCTAACGTCAGATGGAGCAGACCAACGAACTGTGCTGCATCAAGAAAAATCTGGACTGAGTACGGTCTCCTACGACGAAGCCGACGTGACATCGCAAGATTGGTGGCGGTCACTCCAAGACACTGGCCGATAGGAACTCATGCCGAACACTTGGACATCCCACACAACTCACACTGTCGCAGCTGGCAAGACACTGATGAGAGGGAGATCTTACCAGCTTTCCTTTGTAACTGCCTGGCACTCGCTAGAGCCAGAGATTGAGCGCTTGGTAGCCCCTTCTTCAACTCATTTGATGGGACTTCTACAAAGGATATTAGGGAACTTATGTCCGTAAGAAAATCTCGACGAGGGTCTTAGAGATACCTCAATTATAGTCCCCAATTATTAATCAAAGCGGTGGCAATGAAACGGCAGACAGTGCTCATGAACCTCCACTAAGACCCACCTACCTAGAAGAAATGAATCGGTGTGGTCTCTGACTCATCTTACGTTCACTCCGTGATGACTTGTCGGAAGCCCCACATTTCTAAATGCAGAAGCCACACAAGCTCTTCGTCAAGGACAAGTAGTCGGGTCAAGCAAAGCGACCCTTCCCTTCAAGGCAGCGGCCTTCAACCACTTCGCTTCAACGATCATGAGTCACTCACTAATGCTGACAAATTATGCAACACCACAGCTTTCGTACAATTCAATTTTGTATGAAAGTCAGGACAGTCATGCAACGATTAGATCTTTATGAGGACGCTTACGAGCCAAAAGTGAGAGGTAATTCGTCTGCAACCGAAATCGCGATCGCGAAACTCTAAAAATACGACACTCCGACTGTATTTCGGGAGGCCGCCACAAGAATGAGATCCGAGAATTTGCAAACCCTAGCAGTGACTTGCTGTGAATTCTCACCGAATTCTCACCGAATTCGAAAACAAGACATTATGATACAAGTCAAGATAAGGCAATTACAGTCAATTCGCAATCAAATTAAGTGTGAGACGCTGCCTTTAACAGCGTTTTAATGAATTGAAGGCAAGTGTGCTTAGACGGTTTACGATACAACACAAACACACGCGATTCAGATGAGGTCCCCCGAAGCTGTGGCCCCCCATAAATCTATTAATGGACGAGGCGATTAAAGTCTGGGGAAGAACGTGATATACGGAAGTCCGCCAGAAGCACTGGAGAGATCTAACAAAGGACAGTAAGGCCATCAAGCAGCAGCCCACGCATTGGTCATCCGCCACAAGTGTGTGCACAAATTAGGGAAAGTCATTCAAAAACGTTGAACACCCAAAGACAGTCCACTTGACGAGGCACTTGTTCGGATGGAAAGCAAAGCGATCACTTCAGTGGAACAATTACTTCACCCGACAGCACCACAATTACGCTATTATCCGTGAAGTTGAGGCGAAGACATTCACTCTAATGGCTTAACACTTTTTATGGGGAGAAAAATGTGTGTTTGTTTTGTCAGTGGTGGGCGCCGCGCCTGGATGAGGGCAGGAAAAAAAATGAAAAATTATCTACTCAAGCTGTCCACACAAGGAGTCACTACACCCAGTCAACAATCAATAATCGTCATCATTAAATATAATTTTGCCATCAAAAGACTGACCGGTTGGTAAGAGATTGCTGTGCTGCAGGACTGGACGCGGGGTGGATAGGCAACTCGGAGTTGGAGGCGGTTCAGAGGTGACAGGGTAACAGGAGTGTGGAGGAGGTTGTGGTCATGGGTGGAAGGTGAAAGGCGGCAGGTGCTGTCTCTAGTCTTTTCTGTTCTTTGCCCAGACGGTCATGGAGAGCGGATGGAAACCAATGCTCCGGCCTGAAAAGTCTTCGAATGCACCCCCGAGGAACGGCGCAGCAGAGGAAGACCGCGAATCAGGTGGCGCACGCAAGTGGAAAGGGACCTCAGCCAAGTATGCGTGCGAAACTGGAGGCAGCTAGCTAAGGATCGAGCTGGCTGGAGACGCTTGTTGGCTGAGGCCCAGGTCCACCCCGGTCTGTAGCGCCACCTTAAGTAAGTAAGTAAGCCCAGACGGGACTACTTCTTGTTACGATTTTCGTCGAACGACGCTACTCCAAATCGACCAAGAAACTGAAAGAGAAGAAGACTCGAACCCTGTCGGTGAAGGTCTGGGTCCAAGTGATGAAACAGATTGTCTCCCTTTCTTCGACACCTTCCGAAGTCACTGTATCTCTAGAACAGCCTCTAAACCTGGGCTTCCTGGGTGTCCGCGACGGCCTTCCAATAAACCAAGAAACAAGTCTTTACAGTCATTTCATAGCAGTTGTGTGTTGGGAAGGGTCCGTCGAGAGATAAATTCGTTGCACAGGGTCCGCAAAGACTCACAGGTTGAGAGACTGTGCTCTAGAGTACTGGGGAAGGTGCACAAGCTTTTGAATCCCCACCCAACTGCCCGCCATCGTGTGGTTTGAAGGAGCACCAGAATGCTCGTGTCCACGGCCTACACTCAGCACAGGCGAACAGTTCAACCATACCAGACGAACAAATGATTCACAAGAGCTGCACGTTTACACGCCACCCGCGTGCAGATACAAACACACAAGCAATTACAGCAGATTGTGCAACAGAATGCAGGCTAAAAATAGACACTCAATGAACGTCGATTCACACTCCAGCACGTGTGTGTCTGATTCTGACACAACGAATTCCGTCCCGGATTTTCACCGCGGAAAAACTTTCACATGTTTGATTTTCACCCGCGCACTGTTACCAAACGCAACGGAAAGCACCAGCAGCACGACGACGAGATCCACAACCACGGCAACAGCGACCACGACCACGACCACGACGACGACAACAACGATGATGATGATGATGGAAATGAAGTTGTTTGCGTGGTATTGGTGGTTCGTTCCAACATATTTTTGAGATACCACGCTCTCTCTCTCTTGCACCACTCTCTCACAGATACATCTTTGAAAGGCGAAAATAACTGAAACTGACCGAGTTTCCGAAGAAAACACAACAAAAACGAGAGAAAAAAACCACGACTGTATAGTTAGCCACGAAGAATCACTGTGGCCCGCACCGAAGCAATGCTTTTCTAATTTCCCCCCCGTTCCCAGCGCCAGCCCCACGTAACCGTCGTCTTCGTCTAGGTTTTGCTTTTTGCATTTAGGTTAAGACACTCGCACAGATACTCGGATGTACACCGTTTTTCAGAGGCGTTAGCACATAACGTGCGGATGTGCACCACCTTCTTCTTCTCCGTCTTCTGCTCTTCGTTTAATTACAGCAATTATTTATTCGTCTGTTTGTTTTCGGCCGTGCTTCTCCTCCGCCAGTTCTCTTGCTGTTGCAATCTAACGAGGGAAAGGCAACAGCAGCAGCAGCTTGAGCCACAGCGGAAGACGAAGAAGAAATCCAAGAAAAATAGACAAAAATCCGAGAGAAAAAATTCGACACGTCAATCGTTTCTCGTACCGGCGATGGTGCCAATTTCGTACCGTTACAGGCTTTCCACCGTGCGATCAGAAAAATTAAAACGGAACAGAGAAACAAAAACAAAAAAACCAGTCAAACTCCCCCAACACGCGAAAACAAAAAAAGGAGAAAGAAAAACGACTTGAAACACCTTCTTGCGATCGAATTGAAAACCTTAAGCCAACCGCTACCGATGACTGCCAACTGATCACTGATCGTTTTCTCTCAGCCAACGAACCTCCTCTATGCCAGGCAAGACCGACCAGACCAGACAGCAGGCCAACTTCTTAAAGACTCTCACTGCTGGTGCTCTCCGGCGGTGGGGCCTCATTGAGAGCTTCCGCTACCACCACTACCACCACTCCGTGGAGGCTCTCGTCTCCGGTTGCGATGGGTTCTTGAAGCAGTGCAGCAGGGCCCACGCTTGATTGGCCTGCAGCTGAATGAATCCAGCACTTGTCAGCTGATTTTTCTCTGCCCAGTGGGTGGGTGCCGGGAGGGAGGGTGGCAGGTCAATGATGATCATTTTGTGATGGTGTGTCGGGCAGGTCTCACAGGTGACGAGAGTTTCATCACGAAAGTGCGGGCGAATTGAATAGAAATGTGCGGGATGGCCATAAGGCACGCCGTCGTCTTGTGTGTGCGTGTCTTTCTCTTTTTTTTCGAACAGCTGATCGTCGTCGTGCTTGATGGTGTTGTGGTAAGTTGCCGTGAGATTTCTTTGACGTTCGCTCGCGCTGTCTCTCTCGCTTTGTGTGTTTGCATGCATGTTGCTGTGCGGTGGGAAGTGTGTTAAATCTTTTTGGAAGCGTTGCCAGGCGAGATTCTCAAGGCAATGCACGAGAATGAATCACTAGAGGAGATCAGTGATTGAAGGTTGTTCACAGGAATTGGTTGACAGGATGCAATATTGAAGGCGAGAAGGTTAGACTGGATTCGGTTAAAGTGGCATTGAAAGGTCCAGTTAGGCCAAAGTAGGCCCATTGTACTGCCACAGGGAGATATGCTTTATGTGCTTACAATGACAGCCAGCCAGTTTTGTCAGTGAATTCCAGAATTTGCTTATTGTTCGCTTGGACTGTTAAACAAGTAGAAGCCTAGTCTGGCTTTCCTGATCGAGGCGAGTGCAGGGCAACTGCGGACTGAAGAGGTGTTGTACATTTTCTTCCTCTTCTTAATCTAGGCAGCTTCTGCAGAAGTCATTTGAGAACAGCCCCAATCTCTTTGCATAATCTTACCTAAAAGGCAGTGTCCGGTATTTACACCCACTACAGTACTCATTTTAGATCTTCTGAGGGAGATCAGGCTGCCAGATCTCTTAGGATCAAGGTTGGGCCAGATTTGCTTGGAGACGTGGCACGTGGTACCCGTTCTGCATCTGGCATCAATGTTTTGGTTTTAAAAAGGTTGAGCTGTGAATTGAAGGTTCTTCAGGGAGTCGCTACATTCATACGTCACGAGACATTTCATCCACTAGCACTTTTTTGGCGTCTTTTTTTTGCGAATTTGTAAGCTTCAAAGTTTCCCATGATGTCTCCATGGCCTGGCAGTCAGCACTGGCGAAAATTTAAGACTGTTCCGATATCTCGTTAAGAGACGTACGACAGTTTATGACTACTTTAGAGTTTGTAGAGGAAAAGATTTCAGGGATTTTATAGCTGCATGGTTATCCGTAAAGACACAAGATTTGCGGATGGGTATCAAGTTCCATCTTAACCAGGACAGGGCTTCGCTAATCGCCATAATTTCTGATTGTAGGACACTGCAGTGGCTTGGTAGACAAAGAGACTTACTTATTCTAAGGTGTTCAGAGAATTTATATAGGAGATATTCCACTTCCTAACTCCATCTTCCAAACCACTAGGGCCAGTCAATTGAAAATAGAATCACTGTACGTCTAACTAGATTTGAGCATTTTTGTCTTGTATATAAGTCTGTGGCTTTGTGGGTATGTGCGTCGACCCCAATGCACCTGAACCTTGAGGTCTAGGATCGATCAGTGGTCCGTACGACAAAAAAAATCCCCACGTCTTTCGAGTCACTGACAATGCTCAAAGAGTATTCCAGTCTAGACGAAGCTTCTAAAACTTGGCCGGACGTAGTCGCCATGAAACTGTACCTCTCCTTCCACAGACAATGGCACGCACAACACGAAAGGTTGCTGAAACGGCAGGCCCTTCTTCCAGTTGTAGCGACAACCATATAAGTGTGACATGAATAAAGGAAAAATAATGTTATATGGGGAAAGATAACGAAAAGGCGAACATCTCTACAACTCGGCTGTATGACCTGCTTAATCCCAACCTTGAACAGATCATCCTCTCATTGTCCTTTGATGCGTAAGCAAAATGGATTTAGCCAGAGGACAAGACTGCTGTTCTACAAACAGCTAATACGGCCGATTTTAACGTACGGCCAATATGGCACGCCATCTCAAAGACCAGCATGGGGACGTTCGCAATTTCCGATAGGAAAATACTGATAATATGTGCCAGTCGCATCACAGCACCAAGAAGCTTTTCGATGAAGGACGGACCATTCTCTAGCAACAGTATGTGGCGACACTGATCAGAAAACAGCTATTAGACATTAGCAACCATCCCAACGAGGCATTCATCCACTACGCTGCCTCAACGTGCTAAATCTGCTTAGTGAGCCATCGCCATTCGCCATCGACGCCTGACAACGCTCTGCAAGGCTTCTACCAGAGCAGCGATAGCAATCACCATCGAGGCTAAATTGGCTCTCACATCATCACCTGGGCCTCAACCAACAAGCCTCTCCAGCTGGCACGACCATTAGCCAACTGCCTCAAGTTTCGCGTACCAAGTTGATTGAGGTCCTTCTCCACTTGGGTGAGCCACCTTAAACGCGGGCGTCTCCACTTGCGTTGAACCACAGGTTCGGATTCGAAGATTCTTCGTGCCGGAGCTGAGTTGTCCATACGATCTACATGGTCCAGCCACCCTAGGCATTGGATCTGTAGACACCTGACTAGGCTCATGTCGCTGTACAGCCCGTACAGTTCGTAGTTGAATTTGGTCCTGCAGACCCCGTCAACACAATCAGGGCTTTTCTCTCAAGGAGACCAAGGACTTCTTCATCCGCTTTCGAGGTTGTCCATGCCTCCGCGCCGTACAGCAGGACTGGGATGATCAAGACAATGAGCCATGAGCCAACAACCCCATCCTTAGTCTTAAACCTAGTTGTAATCACCAATTGTGTGCTTATTTTTGTTCACAATCTCATTCACAAGGCACTTCGAATCTATCAAGTCGGCGTTATCTCATCCCCTGACCAGCCAATTCTGCCGCATCATCTCGCACTCAGTGCATAAATTCCCAACGCCCGTCTGTCCACGGCCCGAGCGAATGTTTGTTTTAATGCTCGCTCGTCTGGTCATTTCATGTGAAGCATTCCATTTCATTTCTCCCCTTCGACACAAACCCCCCAGATCGCCATTTGATTACACGCCCGGTTCAGTCCGCCTCTTTAGGTGTCTGAATATTCAATTCCAAGTGGTAATGCCAATTACGTGCTATCGCCGCTGTCTCGTCAATCTCCGACAGTCTTGGCCGACTTGACTCGGCCGACGACCGAGTCGCTCACCGAGTCGCCGCGTACAGGTGGCGAAATGATCTGAACTCATCGTCAATAATGCAGCAATTAGTCCGCAACCAGATGGTGTCTCGGCATCGCATAAATTAATCCAAGACAGTGTAGAGATAATTATCTGCGCGATGCAATCGCCTGCCGGTTGTTGCCACATGCGAGCATCGAGCATACACCCTCTTCCTTGGGTGCTGTGATCTCGACATCTCGCCATCTCGGCATCTCGGTTCCTCAGATCATCGCGGGGTCAGCGGAGATTGCATCTTAAGTGGACACCTCTGATGGAGGTTCTATGCTCGCGATTGAGATGTTCTCTGAACCGCTGGGTCATACGAGAGCAATGCATGCATTTCCTAGCGATTATGTAAATTGAACGTATTGAAACCTGCCCGGCTGTCTGATTAGAGCCAGTTCTCGGTGTCGGGCTGTGAAATAGAAAGTTGTTTGGGCGTCGTTTCGTGTGTATCTCTGGTGTGATTAACGGGGCCATAAACTTGGCAATTTGTTCTTCGTCTGGCTTGTGCGCTGTCGGACGCTAATTGACGTTGGTCATTAAATTAAGAAGACTTCTCGATGGAGTGTGTAGTTAATGGGGCGCGATTTTTGATGTGTGCGTCCTTGTCGTGGATGGTCACTTCCGAGGTAAGGTTGGTGCGTGGTTTCTTGTAGTTTGGTGGGGACAACGAGCGAGAAAGGTGGCACCGAATTCTGTGCGAAGGGACGTAGTCAATGCACAACGTCCAGTGGTGGATGGTCACTTCCGAGGTAAGGTTGGAACATGTTTTCATGTAGTTTGGGGGTACAGACGGGCAACAACAGAGCAAGGTTCCACACAAATTTCTGTAAAGAGACGTAGTCAATGCACAACGTTCAGTGATGGAATTCGCATCAGAGTTAGGCACACTATGTCTACAGGCCCCAAGGGACATGGAAGCTAGAAGTAAGACGCATCAACAATCAAACTGTACATGAATGGAGCACCACCTTCAGAAAAAGACGGCTTCAATCCCAAATTCCAGCCCACACAACAACTGGTTCCCTTCTTGAGTATAACTGCCGTGGAATTACATGCCCTCCAGGTACCTCCAACTACTCTGATTCCTTCTTCTTTGCGACCGTACGATCGTGGCAACATCCAGACATTTCCGCCTAAGGCCCGAAAGTTTGACCAGAATGGGTGATGTCACTTGGTTCGGAAGCCATCCTTCTTCAGACTGGCGCGGCGATGAAGGGCGAGTGGCTGAAGTCATCACTCACAACTGAGCTCCATGACATGTGTTCAATCGATTGGTTTTGCGGTGACTGTGGACTCAGCAGCAGCAGCAGGCAGACAGGCTGTGTGATGGGTATTGACGGTTGGTAGCCAAAGGCGCTCTCTTAGTGCCACGAAGTCTACTGTGGGTTGGATCGCTGGCTTCGGCTGAATGTGAGCTAGAGGTTGTCGTCTTTCTTGTGAAGACAATGGTTTTGCTGGTTCTTGTGATTTTTTTATGGTACAGTCGAGGAATGAGAATGGAGTCGAAGAATGGCTCAAGCTCTGGGACTGACGAAACACTTGCGACAGAAGACTTCTCAAATTGTCTGCAAAGTGTTACCACATGTTCATCCCTTCAAATGGCTCGACGATTTCCAAAGACAGTGAATTTCATTTGATTGCCTGCAACTGGCTGTGTTCCCATGCAAATCACAGCACAGACCAGGCACGGCGAATGACGTTCACTCAGAACAGCTGTTCAATCAAGTCTCATGCCATAACACCGCATGAAAATGCCCTCATAAAGAATAAACCCTGAACGACTAACCGCTCACACGTCAGAATGTAGAGCGATAAGGAAGCTAACAAACTGGACAAACTGGAAGTTCAAGAATCCGCCGTGAATGCCAATCAAATGGGGTGTGTTCCAGTGTGTTTCCATGTCGATCACCACACCCCGGCTTTCTCCCTTAACTGGGAGACGAGGCAAATACCCCCGTGCGCTCACATCATAACTCCACCACGAAACATGAATCACATCTGTTCTTCTCGTCGAGGAAAAAAAACAACCTCCAACCAAACAAGATTGAAAAACAAGCAGAAACAATTTTTTAACAATCTTGCTAACGCTCACTCTCTCTCTTGTCGTAGGCCTCTTAGTATGCACGACACGGCAATTATTTGTCTGCGGACCCAATTAAACAGCGAGTCTGATCGTTCAATTCCAGTTCGTACACAGCCGCACACACGAGCGCGCGCTGGCCACACATCCATCTAAGTGAGGGTACGTCTATGAGCGTAGCTGCAGCTAAGGGGAGAACATAAAATCGAATGCGTTTTCAATAAATCCATAACCGCGTTAACATTAATTTATAGCGTATCGATGAGGTCGAGTATTAGCACCTGCATCTACACTTGACGGCGATGCTTAAGAGTGTCAGCTTTGGACTCGTTTCGGTCGAGGTGAACGTGAGTGTCGATGAATCGAGCAGCAAAACAATGAAAAAAGCAAATTCATTCTGGTCACGAGTCATGCCCGGCGGAGGGATAGACCAAGAAGACTGAAGCTCCTCGGCGGACTGGGAATGGGAGATTTATGGTGCTGATGTAAATCGTATCGCTAGGACGGGGGATGGCCCGATGGGTGCGACGTTCCCTTGATTGCCTCAGATCGGCGGTGGTCGTGACGGAATTCTTCACATTTGCACTCGATTTCTGTGAGTGGGGTCAAATGAATTTCGCGATAGAACCGTGAGATGAGGGCAATTAAAAGGGGAATTTGAAAAGACTCGGAGTTGCGACATGAGCAAGAGAGCCATTGGATGTAAATGGGGTCTTCAATCTCATATAAAGCATGGGGTCTTTATAGCTGTCATCAGACCCATCCTCTTGTACCGCGCTGTGGACCACACTAATCGTCGGCACTCTCCTCAACAAAAAGTCTGAATCTGTTCGTCTCTCAGATCATTGCAGCGTCTTCCAAGCGGAAGTAATGGAGATTAGCGAAGGCCTGTCCTGTCTGAGGTGAAACGTGATGCTGCCCGAGATGTCTGCATCTTTACGGATAACCAATGAGCAATGAAATCCCTGGCGTCGCTCTCTAAGAACTCTAACATGACAATCGACTGCCGTGCACCTCTTAACCAGATATTCAAGCAGTTCAAAATTTGCCTGCGCTGGGTGCCAAGCCATATAGGCATTCCAGGAAACTGTAGAGTTGACGAACTTGTTCAACACGGGGTATCTTGTAACACAGATACCCCTTTAATCACCTTTAAATTACAGCTCAATTACCTATGTACTCAGAAAATAAATGCAAGATTATCAACCATCTGGCCTGCCAAACAACAAAACAAGTCTGGCCTAATCTTGATCAAAATATATCAAGTAGCCTGATCTTTTGAGATTAATTACCGAACATTGGCTACCCGCCCTTACGCAAAAAGACTAGGCCTTTTCTCCAATGACTTCTGCTGAAGCTGCCTACACAAGGATGAAGAGGACAGCATCTTCGTGACTGTACTGCGCTCGCCTCAAATTGGAAAGCCACTGTAGTCTCATACTTCTATGACAGCCTAAATGCTCCCAGCGATTTACCAGCTTACATTCACCTGAAATATGCTGACAGAGCTAGCTGGCGATGCATTGGGCCTACTATGGTCGATGTGCAAAAATGTCACTATACTATATACCCACCTACTTACGACATGGCAACGGGAAGTTCGCATGTCAAGTCTTTTGTATTTCTTGGAGGATTTTGTGGGAAATTCGTGAGTGCCAAAAGGGACGTCTTTGATAGAATTGCGAATTTAATTACTTTTGAAACACACGGAAAGGCTGATAAGATTCTTAAGTTATGGTCCACGGACCCCATGGCACCCCAGCACTTTTAAGGGGTCCGTGACGGTCTTACAAGGGTCCACTGAGAAATAAATTCGGGGTTAGCACAGGTACAAAGGTTGAGAGACTATGGTCTAAAGCATGATCAAGCTACGAAAAAAACAAACCCTCTAGTCTTACAAGTTGTACCAAGATGTGGATGTACTTTGGAAGACAAGAATCTGTCAACGACAGTGACACTACCACATCGAGCGCAGAGATTCCAACGCTCCACCTGAGAGGGTCTACGAATCCGAGTCTCTTGGTTCGAGGAGGACAGAACGTCTGGTATAGAGATCGCGGACGAATGCAGACAGCTTGGTCTTGATGACTGAAAAACAGCGTGCTCCAGACGATCACCGATGTACGGCAGCAATTAAGCTTGGACCCGCCATGGGACAGCCTACGGTTATATACCGTCTGCATGGAGAGCAATTAGGGTAGTCTTCATCCCCAAAGCAGGCAAAGCTAGGCACTGCACAGCGGACGATTTCAGGCCATAAGTCTTACCTCCTTCCTCCTTAAGACGTTCGAAAAGCTCCTCACATCCTAGACATTCGAAACAGACTCTCTCGCTCTACCATTTCCTGTTCACAACAGGAGTATATACCATGGCCACAAAAACACACTTAAAAGGGCCAAACTTGAACAAGCGCTTACTACAGTCTTAATGCTCCCCACAATGTGTGTTAATGGACATAAGTGATTAAGTGATTGCACAGCAAAGGAATTATTAATGCAACCTTTGGAGGATACATCCATCAAAATGGTTGCACCCGCTTCCACTTTGGGTGCCAGCAATTAATGAAATTCTAGACGAGCTCAGACTATCTAGTTGAAATTGATTAGAAACCGTCCACAAATGGGCGAAATCATGTGGTCTAAGTATAAGCCCACCAAAAACTGAGTTTGTACACTCCACCAATAAAAAAGGGTTTCCGTGATTTGATCTGCCAACGACTGAAGACATTACACTCAAATTAACAGACATAGAGCGTGAGGAATGCAGCCTGTGCCCCATATGTCTGACCAACCGTATATTCGGTAAAAGGTGGCCCCAAATCCCAGGACAACACAACAGAGTTACACAGTGATCATAAGACCGATCTTGACAAATGTCGGTGTAGTATGGTGGCAGGTCATCCTTAAATCCACTATTCTAATCAATCCAGCCATTGAAGCAATTTCGGCTATAGAAATCTACTCCAGGCTGGTAGCGGAATGTCGAGAAGAACGTAGCAGGTAGAACTGAATTTATTTATGCTGGGCCCCTGGTCACAGGGACATAGCCGGCAATGGGGCAGCAGATGCACCTGCCCGAAGAGGGAACTAAATCGACGCATCCCAGACAAGCCTAAGCATTCATCCTCCTCTGGCAGAATAGGAAGAATCTAACCACCTGTGAGAACTCTCGGATGCTTCTTCTTCTTCTAAATGGAATAAAACAGTCTAGGGTGAACTTGGCATCAGCCAACAAGCCTCTCCAGCCAGCACGATCCTTTGCCAGCTGAGTCCAACTTCGCACACCGAGATTGTTCAGGTCGTTCTGCACTTGTGTTTGCCTTCAATTTCCTGGGCGTCCTCTATTGCGTTGTCCCACTGGCTTGTTGAGCTCCTTCGTGAGTAGTGTGCGCCGTCGTTTTCATGGCCGTTATCGATTGCGTTGTCTCACTGGTTCGGTGTTGAAGACCCTTCGGGCTGGAGTGGGTTTGTGCATAGCGTATAATCCGTAGATGCCCGACTATACTTGTGTCGCTATACAAACAGTATCCACTCGGCTGCTATGGCCCTGCTACAACCGACAAACTTCTGGAATGCGAACAAAAATCTGCTCAGCATTTTAGCCGGAGCATAACTGCCTTCGGCTCGCTCACCTAACCTAACTTGAGCTACGCGCTGCAGCCACTCAAGGCTCACACAAGCGCTAATGGCAAAAGACGTTGCCTACACAAAACAATGAAGAGGACATTCCTGACACTGCGTGCAAAGCAGGTCCTGATTTCCCAGTCACCTGCTTGACTTGTGGTGCGAATCTTCAATCAGAAAGAAAACGCACAATAATTAGTCAGCCACTTTAACAAAAAGCTCCATTGTTTAAAAGTGAGCGGAACAACAACTCCGGAGTGCATCCGCACAGAAACAACTTTCGCACAAGAAGATGTTGAATCATCAACGTGATAATCCCACGGCTCCCAAGACAACCGAAATCACTCTGAAATCCTACACATTGCTCATTCCCAATCGTTTTGACCTTCTTTTGCCATCGGACCACCACCAGGTTAGGAGCACAAAGCACAGGCGCCTTTCACGTCAATTATCTCCTGAACCAGTTCCACACCTGATCGCGCATCTTCCATTGTTCTCCCCCCACCTGTAGAGAGCGAGGCAAGAGGAAGAACATCGTGCAACGCAACTACCACCAATTACGCCAGGCAATAATGTCAATTATCGCGATCTCCGTCATCCTTCATAGCGTCGTGTCGCCTCTTCGCCGGAGGGGTTACTCAATCGAGTCGCTTAAGATGTGCCGCGTCGCGTCGTCTCTTATCCATTTCACATCGCTCTACTCTTCGTCCAGACGTGGGCATAATCTTCGTCAAGGACGCCCCAAAGGAGAACGGGAGAATGTCCAAAAAACGAAAACGAAATTAATTTGTGCCCACTGAAGGACCATTCCATTCCAGTTGCGGCGCGTTGATCTACATAGCCAAGCGCTGAGGTGCCATAAACAGAAGTGCGATATCCACCACCATTCAGAGGCACTCGACTCGTTGACGGGACGCAACTCGCGGTGTTTGATTTGAAACTCAAGAATTTACAAAACTATTCAAAAACGCACCTTAGAAGAGGCGCCCACAGATACCCTCCTCATGCCACAAGTCGCCGTCGATGATCATCGATCGCGTCGGCTCAACCAGATCAGAGTGCCATTTAGACAATCGCTGCCGTGTGCAGGCACTGGTACATCTGATCGCCGAACATGGTGAATCGAACAACAAGTTCGTTTGTTTGGATTAAAACTAGATTGCTCGGGCAAGAGCGGCTCGAGATACACTTTCATATCCACTTGGGAGTCGATTTGACGTGCAGTTGCAATGCGTGATGGTTAAGTGCGTTCGAGATGGAAACCGATAGCGTCACGTGTCGCTGCTGGCCGATCACCAGCCGCTCACCAGAGGCTCACCAGAGGCACACCATCGGCTCACGGCAAGTGTTTGCTTTGGAATGTTCAACCAGGTGTACTGCACCATTTTTGGGAGGCCCGCTATTCCCCAATAAACTGCGTCAGATGCACGTTCACGTTGAGACACATACTTTGACTTGATCTGATTGGGGAGACCGTACCGTGGACCGGCGGCTGTGATTGGGGACGTGTGCCCGGTGACATGTGTCAGACCATTTTTGGCCACTCAATTACAAGCTTATATTCAAATCCAAGCCGAAACACACCAGCGACGCCTAATGGTCATTCATCATGCCAAAGCACCGCAAGATCAACAAGAGCCTCAACCTCGACAGACAGCCGATGAACACGCGGACTCTCAGCCTATCCGTCATAGACCATCGACCACATGGCACGGTACTGCGCAGCGTCGTTGCGAAAACAGCTATTTATGAATTGGATGTAAATTAAGCAGCATTCTGCCGCGCAATAATAAATTATAATCGCTTTGCGATTGAAGTCATAAATTAACCATTGCGGCTACCGCAGCTGTCCGATCAGCGTCCATTCAAGTCGATGACAAAATCTGAGACAGACAGCACAGTGACTTGAAGTGCTGCCACTGGTTCACTCAGTTGCGGCTATCTGCTGTGCCCGATCGCGATCAAGTTGTGCGGCCTAGGCGAGCGATGAGCCGTGAAATTTCGCCGTGCAACGCGTTCAATTTGAATGAAGTGTATTAGCGATTTAGCCATGTTTGGCATAAATGACCAGCAAATTGATATTATCTTCGTCATCGTCGTGCGAACTGCATTTGGCTTGGAAGCTAACAAATTGTTCCAATTGACGGCTAATCAAATCGATGGATCTTTACATGGTATTGACTTCGCGCTGGTAAGTGGCAATCGACTGGCCAGAGGTGTGCAACTCAGCGTGCAGTAGCCAATGGCCCTTGACGAAGGAGGCAACTAATTGACGATGGTCAGTGCTAAGGCTGCGCAGGTGGGAGGCTTCCAAAAGTGAAATTTTTGATTTATGGGGTTTTTGGAAAAACTGTAGGCATTGGACGGGTGAACTTGATGCAGCTTAACTCATTTCCCATGCTCTGTTAGTAACCTACATGCGCTCCATACCGCATCGATGATGCAGAGCAGTCTTAATCCGAGAGTGATTGTGTTAGTTGCCCTCTCTGCATCATTTTCGCTGCGTCATGACTACCCTGCCGCCAATTACAACAATGTCAGTTGTTCTAACTACTTTGAGGCGGTTTCCTCATTCCACGATGCTAGAGCGATTTCCAATTAGAATATATCACAACACGAATCATCCCCACGAGGGACAAGCCCAGCTTTTAATGGATTCGTTTCTTTCGAACGGAATTACGTCAGGTCTAAGAAAAGTGGATAATTAAACGATTTGAATGCATGGAGAGGAAGTTGTGCATTCGTAGCACATTCACACTTCAGACACGAATCCAAGCGAAACGAAACTTATGAGATTTATGTGTATTCAGATGGAGTGTATGATCACATCACACTATCATGCCAGACCCACTCTCAAATTATTGGTTCTTCTAGCAAAGATGAAAGACGTGATGCATTTGCAACGTAACAACTTGCTTCTACTCCGTTCAGCTTCACTTCACAGACACACACGCTACAGCTCATAGAAGGCTAAGGCCTAGCTTCTCAGCAACCACTCGTGTTGTACGTACTAGTGTTCTCTTACTAGTGGACAGTTTAATGCCGACTCCGAATGGCCAAGTTTGAGAAGCTTTTTTTAAGAGTACTCTTTGAGAATTGTCAGAGACGTGCCGTGCAAATTATGCTCGCCGTGCAGACCGGGGATCGAATCTCGTGCATTAGGCTCGACGCACATACCCGCAATGCCACGGGCCACCATGATTTATTCTCATGGAACGTTCATTATATTTGCGTATCCTCACAAGAATCTGAAACATTCTGAAACACCTTTTCTGTAGCCAAGGCGCTATAGGCCCACTTGTGTCATAGACCGCCTCGCCTGTCTGATCACATGCACTTATAGGCGACGGGTTATCCCCCATTTGGCGGTCACCTTAGGACCCCTGGGCCTAAAACGGAGTATATACTTAAAAAAGGCTAGTGGATAGTGTTTGCATTCACTGATCTCTTCCGTTGTTTTTATCTACGATCAGTTGAGGGATAAGCTATGGTCACATTATACAACCCGCTAGTACGACATGTCGAACGACCAAAAAGTGCTTTGTGTCCATATTTTATTATGCGGCTGATGGACTTTATTCATGAGGGTAGCTTCGTGACTCATCAACTTCGGCGCGCATGTTCTTCTTGCGGTGATGGTAATGTCCTAAATAAACAACTCACTTACTTACTTATCAGGCCGACGATCCATGAAGGTCCGGCCATCGGTGACGGTCCTGGGTGCGCTACTTCCAGTCATTAAGGCCAAGCTGTCTTACATACATCCGCGACGACTTGATCTCTATACCGGATGTTCTGTCGTCCTCTCCTTCCGAACCAGTAGGCTCGGATACGAAGACCTTTTTTTCTAGAACGTTGTTGTCCATGCGCTCGATGTGGCCGAACGATTGTAGTCCACGGATTTTTGCCTCCCGGACTACATCCACATCGTGGTACACCTCGTAGATGTCGCAACTGTGTCTTCTTCTTCATTCGCCGTCTTCGCAGACGGGACGATATATCCGACGTAGATTTTTTCTTTCGAAGGCACCAAGAATAAGCTCTGCAGTTTTGCTTAGCGTCCAGCTTTCAGCACCATAAAGCAGCACTGGAAGGATAAGAGTTTCATAGAGCATGATTTTGGTCCTTCGAGTCAGGAGTCTTGACTCCAGTTGATTCGACAGTCGAAAGTAACAACGGTTGCCAAGGGTAGTTCTACGACGGATCTCCACTTGGATGTCGTTTGTGGAGTTTACGTTTGCCCTAAGGTAGACAAAATCCTTTACTGCTTCGAAATTGTAGCTGTCGATTGTTATGGTTTGGCCTTGGTGTTGTGCGGGGGATTGTTTTTTGCCTCGACAGCATATATTTTGTTTTGTCCTTAAGGTCAACAAATAAGACCATCGCTTTTTCATCAATTGCCATGAAAGCTGCCATTAAAACGTTGGGACCGCGCTACAATGTCGATTTCATCAAGGTATCCCAACAGCTGGACTGACTTGTAGAAGATAGTACCTTTCGTGTATACACCTGCCCCCCGCAATAAATAAACGAATGAGTCTATACTCCACTCAGAAATCATATCATTTTCATTCATCCCATCCGCTGATGCTCACTCGTTGAAATCCAAAACAGAATGAACATTTTTACTGCGGTCGTACCACAAGTATTTACACATGTACGACCGTACGACCGAAGGAAAAAGTTGACAAATTTGAAATTCCAAACGACCGTCGTACGGAGCGTTAACATTCGTGCCACCTAGTACCAATTGGTCTCTACGACCAGCTCGTTAGACATTCCACACTACCTTGTTTTATAATGTGAACGTACCTATAATGAGTGGTGAGAGAAGAACAGTCTCTGTGCAGTAAATAAAGGATTTAAGGCTTTTTAGCTCGGTGCTGTGGTGGATTGGCATTTGAAGGCACTCTCGATAGAACTATACACGAGCACCGAGTTATTCAAAGTGAACAATATTGCTTTTAATAAAATCTGTTTCACATATGCTAGTAGGCGGGCGAGGAGTGTTTAATAAAATATTTTGTTTTCTCTTTTTGCAAATCTACTTCTTATATTTACGCAATTTGCTTCACTTACCGAGCTTTGCATTCCCATCCCTGTCCTTTAGTTCACCATCTTGTCATCTAGACATGTTCTTGTGGTTATGAATGACACACTCTTTTGAGACTTGTTTGTGATCTCTTTACGTCTCATTGACGACAAGAAGTCACTTCACACACGTCATACGTCATAACAAAGACGCATAGTGAAAATGGCACCTACCAGCTCATGTCGACAGTTGCTGTGAATCCCAAATGACCCACACCAAGGCCAGCAGACCAGTAAACATAATTGCACTTGCAGCCACATTGTTGTGAAACCTTCGTGGCTGAAATAAACACCTTGATTCAAGAAACTGGAATCGCAAGTCTTCTACAGAGGCACCGTAGATTCCACAGCAGAACAGACCTCATTTCAGATTAAAATCTACACCCAATTAAAGGCTTCTTACGGGCATGTTGAACCATAATGAAGCAACTTACATAATCGCAACATTCCACCGCATAGCAACGTAAGGAATGCACCGAGAAGAAGTTTGGAACAATCGTTCTGTTGGCTCGGTTGACGTAAGGACTGCCACTAGACTATCTTGTCGAACGAATTGATGAGAAGAATTTTCCCACACAGCTCTAAGAATTATTGGAACATTTCCTTGCGCTGTTTCCACTCCGCAGCATGCCGTAGCATCGATGTCACGTCTAGCGATCAGGGAGGCAGGTAAGCTTCTCAGCAGCAGCTGCCATTATGGAGGAACTGCAGCCACCTGGGTCATCACCTCAGCAACCATCTCCTCTAAATTGGTGCAACAATGCAAGGAAGACCTCAAGCAGGCCAGTAGTAGGTGGAACATTACTCTCCTCTGGATTCCTGGCTCTAGCAACACAGAGGGAAACGAGATCGCCGACGAACTGGCCTAGCAAGGAGCTACCGGCAATGCCCCCAATCAACCACCTCAAATACACCACATACCAGCACTTCCTGTCCTTAGCTAGTATAAAGTGGACGTCCAAGGGCGTCCAAATACAAGCTTACCAGGATAACCTGACTCTCTTACTGGCAAAATGGAACTGAAGACCTTCTGAATATAATCCGCTCCGAAAAAGCTACAGTCGTGGCTAGAAGCAAGAGGCACTTGCCCATAGGCATCCACAAGCCAATTAGCCCACACTGTACCAGCTGCCGCGACACCCACTCAGAGGAAAGCCTGCCTAACTTTCTCTGCAAATGTCCGGCACTATCCAGGCAATGACATATCGCGTCAAGAAACCCCTCCTTAGTGAGCTCTCCGACATCGGTAACCAATGTATATCGCGTATAATTAAATGCCTAAGCTCCACAGGCTGGATGTAGCCTGACAACCCTGGTCTACGAGGTGTGGTATCAAAACAACGCGCAACTGCGCTACTTTTTGAACCAAGTCACTACAACCAACCATCCCTTTAATCTGCTCTTGTGCAACCGTCGACCGAAATACAACAGATGCATGCAGGAATTTTCTCGGTCACCTTTGGCAACTTAAGCTCTTTTCCAATTGGTAAATCGAATACCAAACTTAATGTTTTTAATGAAAGACAAATTTTGAATATTTTTGGCATGAGTGCAACGCGTCGAGTCACCAAAATTAAGCATTTGCATTTAAGGGGTTGGGCTAGGTCAAGGTGGGAGAAATTTCTCTCCAAAAAAAGTGACAGTTGAGTGCAATCTGCATTGCGACGGCATTGCCAGCAGGGATTTGTAAAAATAATCAATATAATTATTTCTGTCTTATTGTTTTAAGGAAAACATGGTGTCATGAGATTTCTCGTGATTAGAGAATGTTCTGTATGACTCTTTGATCGATTTCCCATCACAATTTCCAGCAATCAGATCGACCACAAGTCAGCAAAATGTACGTCGTTTCAGTCTGTGATGAATAAATGCTTAAAAATTCAAAGCATCTCAGCCAAACCTCCTAGTCATGATCAGCCTCAAGGCAGAGTCACGTACTTATCCATTTCATCTGAACCTGAGTGGCGCCTTATTCAGTTCAGTTCGTGATGCACTACAATCGATCGGGCCCAACGACGATGATGATATACAATTCAAAACCATGTTGATCCCATTAAATATTCTCAAGCCCGGTGAGGTGTTGTCCACCGTCCCTTCTCTAGCAGGTCGCCAGCGATGAGTTCATAGAAAAATATGATTTTTGCAATCGTCTCGTTTCATTGTTTTGTTTTTCATCACTCGAGCAGCCCACTCTCCTCATCTGGTCACGATTATATACTCGTGCTAAAATCAGAAGTAAGTGGCATGTGCACAGACAAGACCGCCAACACCAGCATGCAGGCCCGTACGAGCACATCCTCTCCAGCGCACATCTGTTTCCGAGCGCGACGGTGACGGTAACTGTGACGACAACACCGACGAGTGGTATCATTCCAAATGTACACGAAGGTATCGATCAATTAACAGCAACAACATTTCCAGTGGTCCATAGAACGCATTCGGAACGACTGCACTCATGACCATAGATGGGATGCACACAAGAAGTAACATTGCCAGGAATGACTGATGATGGTTGGAGGCCTCTAACGAGTTTTGTGATGATTTTTTTTTTTGTTTTTTTGTTGGTTGCTGAGGTCTGTGATCTTTTCTTGATTTATGATGCACGAGAGTAGACATCCTAGCCAGGCTGTGGGCTATTTGCATTGGAGATTGAAATCGGACTTGTGTGTGAACTGGACTCGGTTGTGCAATATTTATGAGCGACGGATTCGGGCTACTGACTCAGCGGGTAGATAAATCTTCAATGATGCCTAAGAGAGGGGTTCCCCTTGCACCTTTCGCTCTTAATGATGATAAATCTGCGAATAAAACTCGATGCCTATTCGTTGATTTAGTAGGAAATTGCAGCACGAGCTTACTTCATTCCACCTTGCCGCTGAGAAGCATGTATGACTTCAGTTCAACACCACCACAGTGTGAGCTACGTGGGGAGCATTCAAATCTTGCTAGTGGTTACTGGCGAATCGCTATCAATAAAGAGTATCTAATGATGGTCTTCGAGTGAATACAAATTTTTCTACGAGCCATTGGTTGGTCTCATACGTCATCCACCAGGTGACTCAAAAGCTCTCTTTCAAAGTGCTGCCATCTTTGTTTGTCAAGAATGCTATCTACTTTTAGGCTGCATTACCGTTGTATTCAAGGTATCCACAAGCGATGCAACGGTATTTGCGGGGAGGTTTTATTTTAAATTAACAAAATCTACACACGTTCTCACTTAATCATAGGACGGTTTTATAAAAACCGTCATCTAATATGTAACCTAACACCAGTCCACGGTCGTTGACTAGCCGAGCTCTAGAGATGCTTTATTTGGCAACGCTCGGTATGGCTTCTGCACGCCATGAGCTCGCAAACGGTACAGAAGGAAGTCGTACACGTACATGTCCTTCGGTTCTAGGTAGTGAAACGATATCGAATACTCCGAACAGCAGTCTGGACCCTGAAATGGAAAGGAACACCTTTGAGACACTGAGAGGAATGAGGCTGGAGGGTTGAATGCTTACTGTCTTGATGGCTTCCACGCTTCGGTTGTACAGCCAGTCTGGCAGGAAAGTCTCAGCTTCTGGCTGAATGTAGTCGACGAGAGTTAGGGGGTAAAATGTCTCCGCCTTGTCGACGGGATCCCATGATCTGCCAGCACTGACGCCGATGTTTCGCAAGCAGTCTCCCATCTCGAAGTCCTCCGATTGTGGGAAGGAGCCGTAGCAAAGGGTTTCATTATTGAATGCCTCGGTCATGAAGCGTCGCAGGGATTCTCGACTGAGAACGTAACCTCCTCCACCGGACATGTAGACCTGGAAGTGAATGGAAATTTAAGGGTGAAGGATCTGTGGAATCACTGAAAGGCGGTGAGAAAGTCTGTCTGCTGAAATGAGTCACATCTTCGAGGCCAAACAAAACAAAAAAAATACAAGCGACTGACCCACTTCATACAACAAAGCTTGCCATAAATCGCCTTGGTTCATTGACCGTCAACACAGTGCACACCCACATGTCAGCGTCGCATAAATCCTCGCCTTTACCGTTAAATTAAGTGACATTAAGTCCTAAGATTCGTTTGACATTTTCATCACCCGTCTCCGTTGAAGAGCCACTCGCGAAGTGGTTCTCTGACATTTATCCCGATGACAGATGGGACATATCTCCCGATCATCTTTCAGACAATAAATAAAAACGAATCATCGTCTGCGGCGCAGCTGACGCCCCAACCAGAGGCTAATTAAAACTTCACTGCTTGCGATTAAAATTTAAATAATTCCCTGACAGATCTTGAACTGTCATCCGTTTGACACAAAGAAAAAACATTCGAGTGAGCATAAGATATGCAAAAACAACGTCTCGTCTCATTGAACTGAAAATTGATGAATATACATGCACTGTCACCAGCCTTGCGACTCACAGATGTGTCGTCCGAACAGAGGGCACGGGGAAATTCGACGATATTCCCGATCACTTCTGGCATCGAAAAAACGACCATGTCTGCCTGTTTTTTCGTGGAGTCTGTGTGTCTTTCTTTCCATTGATGAAAACCAAATATGTACTTAAGGTTTTTGCCATTTAAAAATGTCAACTGCAGCGTCGAGATGCCGCCGCAGCTGGTTGAACTGCTGGCTGCTTCTGCTTCCACTCTACACTGCATCCCGTGGATGTGACCAAAAGAAACGTCGACCTTCACGATTGCCAGAGAAAGAGATGAAGACGACGTCTCTCTGTTGTTTTTGGTTTTTTTTTACGACATCTTCGCAAAGTATCTAATTTGTTTTCTGTTTTTTTTTTATCGTTTCCATTTAATGCCTCGCTTAGGAAACCATTGAAACGAGTAAGTAACAAATTTTATCTTCGCTTAAGGCAATGTCACGTCTTACACGGTATTTTGTTTTTGAGTGATTCCTCAGATGTTAAGCGAAGTTCTATTTTGTATTTCATTTAATTATGCATGCATGCGAATTTCAACGGTTGCTGATGAAACTAGTTTTCGTCGCGCTTGTCACTTTGAGGGGCAAGCGTTTCGTTCTAATCCAAGACGATCGGAAGTGTGTGCGAGTGTGTGTGTGATGTTAAACACATGCGTTGACAGGCTCATTAATTTCTGGTTAACACGAAAAGGAATCACAGCGTAAAACGCTGACCTTGATATCCAATGTTGAAGAGATGAACAGAAAATGTCACTTCAAGACGTGATCGCTTCAGTGAGCAGAGCGGTTTTTTTGATTGGCAACTTTGAACTGTCTCACTGAACTCTGAAAATCCGGCAGAGTTCACGACGAGATGAACTGCTAGATCGTTGACATTTTTATTTTTCATCTCTTTTTCTTGACTGATCAATGAGGTGATCGTGTGTTGCAAGATCGGCAACGTAGCTACTGATCTATTGAACTTGTCTGAAATCTTTGGATCCAAATTAGTCACCAGTGGCCAGGTAGGTATCCGCGATCACTTCAAAGGTCACCATTGTGGTTGGGATAATGGGATGATTAAAATATTTTGTTTGTATCTTTTCTTTGGAACGGTTCAAGCGTTTGGGCCAAAACTGGATATGGTTTTGCTAATTTCTATAATAAATTCAGAATTGTCGGGAGGTTAGAATTATTTAAATGATTTTTTTTCTTGTCGGTGATAAACATGCCAACCGCCGAGAGTTGTTAACGACGTTGTTGTCTTTGGGGACCTCTAATGGGACATTGCTGAAAATGGGGGTTTGAGAGATCTATTGAAATTTATTCTAATGGAGAGCATTCCAGAATGCTGAGGGAGGTCAGAGAAAATCGAACAGAACATTTTTTCAAGATCACTTTGGAAGATCACTGCCACGATCCACAGATTTTTTTTTGCAAATATCTATGATATCACACTTGATCACTTTTCTTGCACGATCACCGTTGAAGATCATCACGAAACAGTCCAGTTGATCACTCAGTCTCAGTCAAGATCCAGCTTGAAGATCACTTCCGATGATCACTCGATAAGCACTTGCGATCTTCGGCATCACTCCGCGATCGGTTTGAAGATCGAGTTGAACTTGCGGAGAAAGAATTTGGCATTTTCAACAAACTGGGTCAGTTGAATTCATCCAGAAAGTCCTCAACAAACTCAAGAGTCTCCATTTTGGAGAACGGCTCTCAATGAGCTCACAGTCGTATGGCCACCAGTAAGACACATCAATTTTTTTTAATTTGAAAAACAACCCCGAAAACATCGCCTAATCTGTGTATCACATCATTTCCATAAACGGCCTGTTGTCTTTTTTACTATCTTAAAAACCTTCGGCGCGATTTTATCACTTTGCACATCTCTTAAATATTCACGAAACATGTCGTGTGCGAATTAAAATCCCCAAAAACACCACAGACGAAACAAAGACGACGCAGTGCCGAGTAACGCATTCAGATGGCATTTACGTATGACTTTCAATTCAAATCTACTCACAGATCCGTCGTAGGCAAATTTGTGTCCAAAGTAGATCGGCGCTTCCGGATCGTATCCATACAGCAAGTATCTCAAATTCTCCATCACCATGTATCTGAGGATGCGGGAGAGAGAAGAAAAAGTGATCCCATCAAGACCGCGGCACTCGAGATCACACTTACGTATCGTCGTCCGCCTTCAAGAACCAATCGCCTTCGTCAAAGTAGTTCTCGTAGACATGGCGGAAGGCCTCGCGCGTCTTCGCCCACAAATTGTCATGACTGTTCTCCACGCCGATATTGACGGCGCCCAGCTCCTTGTCGTCCTCGTTGCTGACGAAGACCAATCGATTGCAGCGCTTGCCCCACGTCGCGTTCAGATGAATGGCCTTATGACGATTCTCCGAGTGCGTGAGGACCATGCAGACGATCCTCACCTCCTGGTACAGATCGGGCTCAGTGCCAGCGTCCCGACCACTGGGACTCGAGGCGATCGATGAACCCATGCTCGTCGTCACTATCACGGTGGTTTGACGTTCGCTGAGCACCTCTCGCACCGAATTGCCGTACGTGAGGAGGGTGACAAATGCCATGCCGAAGCCGAACACGAAGCCGAAGAGAGCCGCCAGCCGAACCTTCATCTTTGACACTGTCTTGACGAGAAGAAATCTAATGTAAAGTGTATCTGAAAGAGTTGGGGATATCTATGAAGCTAATCACCGTCGCCGCGATGCCGACTGTTGGGCGGTAGTAGTACGTCCGAACTCATCACCGATTTTCGTTAGACTAATCGTTCTCAACTAACTCCGACTCATCATCCATCGATGGATGGATGGCTGCGCGGTTTGGCACTGGCTTACTGGTCTGGTGCCTGTGTGTGGCAGATGCCGGTTTACCGGTTACAATGTCTTAATGAGAAGTGAATTTAAATAACAAAACGGAGGCGATGGTGATAATGATTGGCCACTGCCACTGCCGCTGCCGGCGCAAAGTGAGCAACTCTCAAAACGGCCGCTGTGCAAATAGAAGCAGACAAGGAAAAGGCGATAAACATTCAGACGGAATGTGATCGCGTGGATAGCGGTGATAGAACGGAAATAGTGCAGATACTTTGGCCAGACGCTTTGCGTCTTCGAAATGAAAGCGGAGCGCTCTCCCTCTCCTTCGCTTTGAAAGGTGAGGTGTCACGAGTGGGAGGTGGCAACCAATTGGGCCATTCGCATTCGCACTCTGCCCAAGGCAGTGAGATCGGGTGAGATCGTCCACCGTCGATCGTCGATCGTAGATCATCGAATGCGGCGCGTCGTCAGACGGCCAGGTGGCTATCCCTTATTGTTTGTCTTTGCCGCTTCAATGCTACGCACAATTGCATCACTTGTTAATTATTACTTCTGCTGTTTGTTTGTGGGTCCACACGAGAGAGATACCAAACGAATTCACAGTTTAACACCTATCGAACCTTGCGTGTGTTGTTTGATCGTGTGTGGGGAATTTCACGACACAGCAGCTGGCGACGTCTTCACGAAACAGGTACTGTTTCACCTTGAAACCTAAGCGCTTCCATTGTCCGTCGATGATGAATACAGACTGTGACCCCCTACGAGACGAGATAATGGGTATGCGTAGTGTTTTGATCGACTCCCAAGTTTGGCATGCCTTGGCGTTTGCTCAAGCGGGTCAAAGCTTTTCCGTGGAATTTATGACTGTTTGAGGGATTTCGTGGGAGCTACTGAATGTTTGATCGGAGGCGAAGAAAGTGATTATTTTTGCTTCCGCTGATGCCTCCACTGTATGCAGATTTTCTACAGACGTCCTTCAGCGAATTCCTATTGAAATTCTAATTGACTTGTAAGCTCGAAAGCATGCATGCTTAATTAAGTGATCGTGTCATGTTCTTTTCATAAGGGTGATCATCTGGTAATCACGATTGAATTTACACAACTTGACTGTATAGTGAAGTCACTGAGAAAGGTGAAGATATGATCATTGGCAGAAGTGATCGTGGGACTCAGTCTTGGATGGTGGATGGAGATGATCGAGGACTCTTTGATGAATCAAGAGGACGTTGAAGACAGTGTTTCTTTTTTTAAATGTTCAACGATCACTGAGAGTGGTAATCAGTTAAAATTTCTTTTCGCCAGAGAACCTTTGTTCTCAGTCCAAGTCCTCGCTTGCTTAAATCACTTACACGATCGTTATCATGATCATCATTATTTTCTGACCCGCATGCACTACAGACCTTCAGGCCACTCGATCCTTTGCCATCGACACTCACTCATTAGGACCAACCGGCCCAACCGAGCGAGTCTTCGACACCGAGCCATTGGGACATCGCAACAGAGGACGTCCTCGCACTAGATGTTGCACACAAGTGGAAAAGGACCTCAACCAACTTGGTGTGCGCAACTGGAGGCAGCTGGCGTAAGATCGTGCTAGCTGGAGAGGCATGTTGGTTGAGGCCCAGGTCCACCCCGGCCTGTAGCGCCAATCAAAGAAGAAGAAGATCGAGTTTATGGACTTGGTCTAACCACCTCGTCCTGGGTCTGCCAAGAAGTCGGCTTGCTGATGAAGTCGCCTTTAAGGCAGGCGTCGGAAGATGAGATGATGGAGATATTCGTGCCATGTATTTAAAGCATCGAAGCATAGCTCTTTCCGTTCGAAGAATAAGCTATTCGGCATTGAGTTCCTCGCACAGTACCGTGTTTCGCACACTTTCCCGGCGAGTAACGCCGACAACAGCACGAAGAAATCTCATCTCGGTGGCTTGTATTCGCGACAACAGGTCAGAGTTTGAACAAAGACTGAGTTGAAAATTACTTACTTGACTTTGGCACCAAGGTCGGCCTTGCTGATTACAAGCCTGACCCAGATTGGCCAATCTCTCATCACTAGTGGCTTTTCTGATGGATTTCACGACTTATCTTCCAACTGCCACAGCGGCCCTATTAGGCCTACCAAAGACTAGAAATAAGGCAGTCCACCTGCTTCAATAAGACTCCACTAGAGTGCACTCAGCAGACATGCCCGAAATAACCACAACCACGAAGGCAACGCCAACCGTCAAAATCTTTAACTCCAATCGTAAAAAAGACAACGCCTTCTGTGAGGTAAGCTGAAAGGGGACCTCAATCAGTTGAACTTGCGTAGTTGGGAACAACGAGCATAAGAACGTCTAAGATGGAAAGGCATATTGCCTGAAGGACAGGTCCACTCAGGACAGTAATGCTGGCCCAACAAGAACCTTCATCCTACAATCAGCACAGACGGCCTATCGAGCGCATTCTGAAGTTACGTCTGAGACGATGTGAGAATAAGTCTAAGTCATTGCCAAAAAGAAGAAGACGACTCAAACTTCTGGTCTCGTCTGCTCTGCAACATCCAGTACATGTACATATATAATGAGAATGAGAGGTTACAAGATGCGCCATTGACACAGCAGCTACAGATTGTGTAGAGCGACTCAAAGGCCTCCTAAAACCCATCCTATACTCCTGCAGAACACTGCAGAGTATACCTGAAGGCAATCGGTCGTATGATAAAAAGGATGGCGCTTCAGCCCATAGAGTTTCACGGCTTAGCTTCTCAGCAATAACTTTCACGTGTGGAATGGATCTATGGTTTCATTCGACTCCGAACGGCCAAGTACTCCTTGTGGCTCGAAGGAGGTGGTGTTGGGAGAATTATTTTGTCGCACAAACCGGGTATCGAACCTAGACGTCGGGGTTCAGTGCGGTAGTATGCCTGCTTCAAATCTGCTAAACCAATGTAGATTGGTTTGGTAGACTCAATGGCCTTCTCAAGTACCATTCTTAGACTGATAGCTGGACGTTTGTGCTTCAGCAGGGTGAAGCCAGAATCCGCAATTCTGGTATCGATCACAGTTCTAGAGCGCATCTCTAACACCTTAGAGTAGACGTGTCCGAAAAGTATTAAAAGAGATCTACACCAGTAATGGGAGCAATATCCCCTTTTTAAAAATAGGAACACTCACCTCTGTTTGCCAATCGCTATCGTGTCTCGCAGCGATTGCAGGGCATCATAATGACACGAGAGAGCCATAAAACTCCCTCTTTACACATTTACACGATCGTCTCTAACAAATTTGACTACTGATCGACAAGATCACACATACCACAGCTGATTATGTACACAAAAGAGCATGGATCTCTTCTTTTGGTTTCAGGCTAAACCCTCGCTTTGGTTGAACATTCACACGATCGTCTCTAACTACTGATCGACAACAGTGCCCGTGATCGAGATTCCTCCAGAACTTCGTTTCAACAAAAAAAAAATCGACTTAGTCCACCAAATCGCCCATAATCCCTCGGTATATCCGGCATCGATCCACGGGATGACACAATCGACTTCCCTCTAGAAATAGCTTAATAGTTTTGGTTTCACTTACCACACCACAAAGTTGCGCTGAATGGCGGAGATTTGTGAATAGGAGCTTCTGAAAATAATTTTATTGATCTTCTTCTGATCAGCTCGATCATCGTTCTCGTCCATTAACTTTTAATGCGCCGGCACCAAACCTATCGACAGCAGTGATCTAACAGACGAAAGCAGTTAACCTTTTTTCTCAGACGTGATGGAAAGATTAATGGATCTGATCTAGAAAAATGGGTGCCGATCCATCCACGATCAGTGCGAAGCGCAGCACTTTCTTTGTGTCCGATCATCGGAAGTGGCCACGATCACTACTTCCCTACAGCCCGCTAATGTTATGCGAAGCGTGCTCATGTAAAGTCATCAAAAAGACACTTTAGAGGCACATTCTTTCAGCGAGAAAGCGACCTTGGCCTTTAGGCGCGTCGTCGTTATCAGGCATCTGCTTCGGCTAATGGACGTAGGACATCGAGCTTCTTAGCAAGTAACACCTTTGGTTTTGGTTTCTCATTGGATCTCTACAACGGTACAGGAACTTAAGCGACTTAATTACCATCAATCAGAGGGAAGAAGGCATTTTTATGAGCAAGCTTGATGTGCGATCGTGTCAACCCGAAAACCGGTTGGTCCACTGACATCGATGTCGCATGTGCGGCTCATTTTGAATTCTATTGACTCGAGAACAGCCTACAAGCCATTAGAGGAACACGAACAAAAAGCCAGTTGTTTAGTTTCTTTTTTTGTAACAAAAAATTTGTCTAATTTTTTTTTTTTTATTGATATTCTACTTATCTACTAGGAAGCACCGTTTATAACGAATGCTCGACAACTACTCAACAAATTGTCTGCACTGACAGTTCTTGGTTGTTTAGTGATATGAAGGCTTGGCATGAGCGTCATAGCCGAGAGGCTCACGGTGGACGACGGCGTTGAAGCCGCTGTGGTCATCGGCTGAGTAGACGACGGTCCTCTTGAAGCCATCCGAATCGATCAGGCTGTACTGGCCACGAACGGCATCACCATCCCGAGCCTCCGACTGGCTCTTAATGTCGCCGGTGTGCTCATCATGGACGCCATAGGTGAAGTCATACTTGGGTGGTGCGTAGTAATCCACGGGATGACCACCGGATGCGCCATAATCTCCAGCGGCAACAGCGGCGACAATGCAAAGGGCAATCACGAACTGAAAGGGAAATGCGTGTGAGCCTGTTTAAAATGCAAAATCCTTGAATCCTTACCTTGAGAGACATCTTGAGTGGCTTCGGAGGATGTTTGGATTTGAAGAGGAGGTGAGTAGCTGTCTTGATACCTAGCAGGTGACTATGCCTTCTCTGGGCCCAGCTGTGATTATTTATAATGAAAGATCAAGTGCGGGCTATCTATTCATTCATCCTATGGCCAGCCCCACCTTCTGGCCACCGCGCTGTGCCTGCGCCATGGTGGTGTGGTGTAAGCCGCCGATAATGACTTTCAATTTTCATTTTGTAAGTCATACACCAGATATGGCCCAAAACGGCATGGTCTCCGCTGATGAATAGAAGGCAGTTTTTTGTTCGTTTCATTTAAGTGCGTGAAGTATTTCTTTTCAATCTGTTGGAGTAGGGGCCAGCAAATGAAATTTCGCCGCAAATGAAGCCCAATTGTGTGTGCCGGTGCGCAAAGTGCAGATTTATGGTTTTTACTTTCTTGTTGTTGTTGTTTCGTAGCTTTTCTTCTCTCTTCTCACTGGGGGTTTGTGTAATTGATGCTCATTAGTGGGCGATGAATGCATGCAGATAAAAATTTTGTTCAGTTTTATTTCACGCAGAGTGCGGTTACATCATGATGAAGTAATAGATACACAGATATGAGCGCTGGTCCAGCGGCAGGTTGCACTCGCTGTGTAACCACTCTGCGTTGAGTACATTTTCACTGTTTTCGGAAAAGGTTACGAAAAAAAAAATAGCGGCTGGCTGACATGAAGTTAAGTGGAACAGACGTGCGTTTCAGGCGATTAACGTGCCGCCGCTTAATGGACGTCTAGGCATCACTCTGTGATGTGGTGGTGAGGGCTGCCTTCCATTTATTTGCATGATTTTCGGCATGTCGTTGGATTTGTGAGGCAAATGCCGAGTTAAGTGGGCTGTACTGTGTGGTGGAATGTGAGTTCTGGGCGCTGATCCTAAAAGTATGCAGGGATGTTTGGGAATTTGCAAATTTGCACAGTAGTGTGGGGAGAAAAAGCACTGGCAAGTGATCTTGGACGATCGGCGGTACGGTTGGGTTCGGTCGATGTTCATCGTTTTGGATGGCATTTTAAGGTGAAGATGGGCATTATGGAAGCTCACTGTAGGGAGACATTTTTTGCCAACGAAAGTGAGGATCACTCGAAGCCAAGCCCTGCTTTTGACTAGAGATGCTCTCTGGCGTAGGGAACGTGTTGGACTGTGTAATGGAGAGCTTCTGACTGGAGATGCTGTTTGTTGTAGAGAGCTCGTTGCTGGAGGATCGTCGAATCTGAGATCGCGTTGATTTCCACACAATTTGCTTTGTTTGACAGCAACGATCAGTCGATGAAGGCGCTGTTGAGTTACGGCGCCGTTGTAGTGATGATCACTTGACGTAACGCGCGTTCGTATACCTTCATATTCATTTTAGAGCATTGCCTTGTGACGAAGGCGGATCTGATCAGCTTCTTCCTGATCAGATAGTCTCGTCGTTACTTTTCCCATACTCAGCAAACCACTTTGAATCCACTCAATATCCAAATCTAGTTCCATGACGAATGCTCAGCGTAATCAGATCAGACCCACTGAACCACACAATCACAGTGGCCACGGTACACAGAAGAATCGTTAAAGTTTCCATGGAATCCATGACATAACAGCCATTGTCACAGTCACTGATGAGTCACCTGCCGTGGAATGCCCCACAGAAACCCGATCCGAACGCAATGCACATGCGTAGTGCGGGGTATCGTCAAGTGCACCTTCCCTTAATTAAAAACCTAAAAATTCTCCATAGCACATTCAATCTAGTCGGTTTAACCAACTTTCCAAGCCGCGCAAGCAAATTAACCTGCTTAACCGAAGCCGGAGCACATTCCACCGTCGCTCATTGTCTTCGCCGCATGACTGGAATACTTGATTTAATTGCATGACAAAATTCAATTCTCTTTTGTTCATCTCACGGACGATACGCTGTAGTCGGGGAATCTCATATTTGTTGACCTGAACTTTCGCTTATCAGCGATGAAGCAACAAAACACCGATCCCGTGGCATACATTAACGCCTTCTCACTCTTGCTTTCGAGCCAGTTGAAGCGTAAAAGCGTACAACCGTACAGCGGAACTACGTAAAAGAATCATCTCCAGAACAGAAAGAAACTCCGATCGACGCTGATCGTGAAACCACTGAATGTGGAAAAGCTCTCATCCATCGTCCACCGTCCACCGTAAACCGTCCACCGTCATCGTTAGAGGAGTTGTCGTCGCCGCTGTCGTTTGCCGATCGCCGTACACTCAGCAGCGGCAGCGTTGATCATGAAGAAGATACCCAAAGTATCTCAGTATCTCTTCGAGTCTTCGGCGTGCATGTTAAGCTTAAGAGTGTTAATTTTCGGTTTTTTCTTACCTTCAGACGGTGCTGTTGTTGTTGTTGGGCCGTAGTGTGGTTTTCTGTGTTTTGTTTTCGATCGATTCGTTTGGGAGTTTACATTTTTTTTGTGTGTTTTTTTGTTCGTGGGATTCCAGTTTCTGGTGTTGTTGTTGCTGTAACACCACACGGCACATGACGAAGGCGAAGTGTTTTCGGTACCAATAACCGCCGTCCGATCGCTGCAATCGAACATGACACGAGTCATGCCTGAATGATGTTCCCGCAGTGTCGCGGCAACCTTCAGTTGTTGAAAACGAAATTATACCCACTTACTGCGTTCAATTCAGTCCCAGCCGTGCGCAGTGCTAGAGTAGAGATTTATGAAATTTTTAATTTATTTTCGTGCGCTTCCAGTTTCAAGTGAATCCCGCAGACAAATGAATTCAAAGTCATACCCAAAGCGACGGCAAAGCTTTTATTCGTCTCCCCGCTCAAGACTCTCTTAAAAGCGGCCGTGTCAGGTGCTCGGTTCGGTTCGGTTCGGTTCGGCGGCTCTCTTCTGTCGGATCGCGTGTGTGGTGGGTGAGATACTTTTTTGTGTGTGGTTGTTTTTTTTTGTTTTTTGTTTACACCATCGCGTACGAAGGTTGTTTTGTTTACCTCTTGTCTGTTTCATTCCTCGGCGCGATCTCAATGTCAGTAGTGGTGGACGCTCTCTGAAATTGGTCGTCACGATGAAAACGATAATTGTGCTGCTGTTTGGCCTGGTTTTGGGATTTTGCCTATCCCAGCTGTTGCACATGACATCTTGGTCGCCGCGCTACGATGATTCATCGAATGCAATCACTTTGCGCCGGAATTTGCGGGCCCGCTACGAGGACGACGATGATTCGAGTTTCGGTTACGATGCGGCCAGATACAACACATCATCGCTGGCGATGCGCCTGTACAATGAGACCCGTGTGCTGTGCTGGATCCTAACCGGACCGGCTAATCACGAAAAGAAAGCCATTCACATTAAGAGGACCTGGGGATCGCGGTGCAACAAGTTGCTGTTCATGAGCTCGGTGGAGGACCAGGAACTGGGTACGATCAAGTTGCCCGTTGGCGAGGGCAGACGCAACCTCTGGCTGAAGACGCGAGAGGCGTTCAAGTACATCTGGGACCATCATCGTAACGATGCCGATTGGTTCCTCAAGGCCGACGACGATACGTAAGTAATGCAACATTTTTTGTGCTTTTTCGTTACGAAATCTCTCCTCTTGATTTCTCGCACACTCCGCCGCCGTGTTCTCTTAATGGCCGGCAGTGAGGTGACTGACTGAATTAATGTATTCAAATCGAGTGTCTTCTTACGATCGTTTGTCTTGTGCATTCTCGCGGCCGTCAGTGCGCTTGATCACCTCGACTCACGAGAATTCCCCGCGATCGATCATGCAGCGCGGACAGAGCGTACCTCTCATTTGTCTTGACCTTTTTTTCTGTGTCTTTCAGATATGTGATAGCTGAGAATCTGCGGGCGTTCTTGAATCCATACTCCGCCGATGCTCCGGTCTACTTCGGCTGCAAATTCAAGCCTCATGTCCGACAAGTGAGTTCATGTCCATCCCCCCAGCAGCTGCTCAGACTTGAATTTCTTCTCTCTTTTGCAGGGCTACATGTCCGGTGGTGCGGGGTATGTGCTGAGTCGCGAGGCGTTGCGCCGATTCGCCGAGGTGGCATATCCCAACAACACGATCTGTCGCAAGAGTTACGGCGGTTCGGAGGACAAAGAGATGGGCTACTGCCTGCAAAACGTCGGCGTTGTCGCGGGCGACTCACGTGACAAGGAAAAACGCGGACGCTTCTTCCCGTCCGGGCCGCAGTCGCACATCATAGCCAGAGACAAGAGCCACTGGTACTGGCGGTACATATTCTACGCCACCGAGGATGTGAGTGTTGTGTCCATTCATTCAATTGAAATGGAAAAACGTGCTTATGTTTCATTTTTTTCGTCACAGGGCTTGAATTGCTGCTCGGAACACGCGATCTCGTTTCATTACATACGTCCTCACACGTTCTACATGCTGGACTACTTGATATATCGCCTCCGGCCGTTTGGGGTGCTCTACGAGAAGGACACACTGCCGGCCAAGTACGATATGGATTCGCTGCTGAATCGATGGCGCAACGAGACTGCGGATAATCTGCTCTAAACCACGAGACTCTAGACTACTTTAGGAACTTTCGTACGCTTATACATTGTAATCATAAGGGAACACAACAATAAATACAATTTGTACATACCACTATTTGAAACTTGCTTCTGTTTCTTTGTTGCTTGCCCTTTCCTTTCAGAGGAGGAATATCATGGACTGATCTCTGTTGAGAGAGGTGGAAGTATATCCACGTCAGATCAATAAAGACAGCTTTGTGCCAAACAAGCACGGGTACAGGCTTTGTGACCGAAGTTCCTGGGATCAAGAGACGACTGCAGCATATTCCAAACTGTAGGACTGCCATGCAGGAAGCAGCACTCACGCTACGAAACCATCAAAACGATCTCTATCCTCCCCGACAGCTAAGCGGCAATAAAAGTCATAGCACCGGCCCGTATTGAATTGTCAGGCTATGTAGACAAAGCGGCAGCGGGATATCCTTGGCGAATAAATCACTGGAATTCAAACTGTCAACACGTTAGAGGATATTGACTGCGAGACTGCGAGCAAATGGGATGCAGGGAGATGGCCGAGGCCTTCATAGACGATTTTATATTGAAGATCACGCGTGTGGATGTGGAGGAAGAGAACAGCGGCAACATACGATTTGTGAGGGAGTGCTATTTCACCACAGTCACAAACTTCATCAATATCATGTACCTGCCGCTTAGCATGTCCCATCGGCAGCGGTGTGAGTTTGAGGAACATTCTACGGCAAGTCTTTGCCTTGGCATAATCTTATGGTGATGAGGTGATGAGTAAGAGTTATTTCTTGTCATATGTACGGTGACCCTGTGCTGAGTGCCTGGCAATACTGCCATCCTAGGAGCTTGGATAGTCCCTGGCAATCCCTTACGCGATCACGCCACTTAGCTCGTTAAGAAGAAAACTGAAAGACGAAGCTTGGATAAGGTAAAAACTCGATGGCTCAGTCTGGAAATTGGCTGACGCTGACAAAGGAGATCAAAATCGCTTATCAGTTGTAGACGCGAACACTTATTGGAGTCCTCACTATAGGCACGCATAGCGACGCATGCGTGAACACACCACATGACGACCTTTTGCAGAAGTTGCAGAGATGAGGAAGACAACATCTGCTTTGCAAATGCCCAGCCCTAGCAAAGAAAGGGTGGAGTACTAGACTAGACTTGTACCTCCTAAAGATTTTAAACGTGGTAAAATGGTTTCTGTGCTGTATAGCGCAGTAGCATGGACACTGATTAAAGCGGACGAGGATATTCTTGGCCGCTTCGAGAGAAAGGTCCTCCAAATTATCTTCGGTGGCGTATGTACGGATGGTGTTTGGAGGAGGAGACTGAACGACGAGCTGTACGGGCTGTACAGCGACATCGACCTGGTCAAACGAGTTCGAATCTCTCGTCTCAGATGCCTAGGTCACGTCGAGCGAAAGGACACCAATGCTCCGGCCCGGAAAGTCTTTGACTCCAACCTCGAGGGACAACGCGGTAAATTAAGACCACGCCTACGATGGCACACGCAGCTAGAAGGGGACCTAAATAAGTTGAACGTGCGCAGCTGGAAGCAACTAGCACAAGACCTAAAATGGGTCTCAGAACAGAACATCAGAAATTAAATGCACAGTGGACCCAACTTGGTCTAAGTGAGCCGGAGACTCTAACAGTTACCTCCCTCTGCCAGACGCAGAAAGACGCATTTACTGGCACAATCCACATCCATGCATTTCATAGTCGAAAAATAACCTCATTTAGCCCCCCCCTGTCAAAAAGTAGACTCCGCCGGACGTTGTCCATCAGTAATAATGACTTGAGTGAATTAGAAACAAACTCAGAAGTGAACGCCCGAGGCACGATCTTCCAACAGTCTGTACAACTGCTTGCTTACGCGAACGACATTGACGTGATTGGACGATTACAGCGAGCCGTCAATAAGGCGCTTGCTGACATTGCAGCGGAAGCGACTAAAATGGGCCCAGCGATAAGCCAGGGCAAAAGAAAGTAGATGCTGTCATCACGAAAGGACGCACAACATCGACGTCTCGGCGAGAGCGTCATAATGGGCAGCAGAAACTTTGAAGTAGTCAAGGACTTCATCTACCTCGGCTCTGCAGTCAACAGGGACAATAACACCAGTGCCGAGATCAAGCACAGGGGTACTCTTGCCAATCGCTGCTTCTTTGGGCTCAAGAGGCAATCGAGTAGCAGACTTTATACAAAACTCTGATCATCCCTGTCCTGCTGTACGGCGCAGAGTGCTTGTCTCTATGAAATTGAAAAGAACTGAGGAAGCACTTGGTCGTTTTGAGAGAAACATGCTGCGAGCGATCTTTGGTCCTGGCGTCCGGAGGAGAAGATTCAACCACGACCTGTACAGCGGCATGCACCTAGTGAAGCGTCTCCGGATCCAACACTTAAGACGGCTAGGTCATGGACATCACAGCTCCACATCGGGCCAACGCAACAGAAGACGACCACGAAGCCGGACGCACACAAGTGGAAAAGGACCTCAACCAACTTGGTGTGTGCAGCTGGAGGCTGCCTCCATTGGCGAAAGATAGTGGTGGCTGAACAGGCTTGTTGGTTGAGGCACAGGTCCAAGATCAATGAAGAAGAAGACGAAGCAAGTAAAAGAGAGAGAAGTAGAACATTTTAGTGACGACGGCGATGGGGACTATGTTCCCGATGAAGGATAAATCTGCAAGTGATGGAACAAAATGGAGCCAAACAACCCGTCTAAGAGCATGCATTTTCATTCGAGGAGTGGATGGCTGCACTGAGCAGATCGTAGGCGCTTAGCACAGTCCACTATCTGTTTTTACGGATAATGACACACACGCTAGGTCTTACGTGCCGAAAAAAGAATTAGAAGCTTCTCCCCCACGTCGCCTGTTCTTCGCACAAACACACACACCTCATCTGTTTCATGGTAGTTGTACTTCCAGTACGAGAAATTCTTGCCTGTATGTCCCGGAATCAGATGGTGTTCCGGGACGAAAAGAATCTTCCCCGTCCATTGGCGTCCCTTGAGTCGCCGGCAAACACTCCGATGTTCTGCATGAGAAGATACCCAATGCGACGCATGTGCAGAGGACCACGACACGGCAGAGCACTTCCTCCGTCACTATAACGTCTTTGCTCGGATCAGTTGGCAGGTCTTGGAAAGAGGACCACGACACGGCCTCCGTCACTATCCCGCCTTTGCTCGGATCAGTTGGAAGGTTTTGGGCGCCAGACCAGGAATCTACAGCATTTGTAGGTTGTCGCCAGTACAGTGGACCAGTCTTGAGTATGAGTGCTCCAATGTAGTAGCAAAACCTCCAACAAAACAAAACGAAACTATCTCTCTCGAAAACAGGTTCTCGAACACAGAGTCGGTTCAGCCGGCATACAACTTAAGGACCTTAAGGCTCCTTCCATTCGTGACAGAACAATAGCACGAAGAGTTGAAGAGGAACTAAGCCCCTTTTACGCGCTGTTGTGACACACATCCGAAAACTCGCCTCGTTAAATGTGTGCATGCAAACCAATTCTCCGGTTCGGAAAGTTTTCGAATCCACCAACGAGGAGAGGCGCTGTATGGGAAGTCCGCGACTCTTGTAGCGCATCCAAGAGGAAGTGGACCTCACAAGGTTTGAGAGCGAAACTGAAGGCAGCTAGCTAAAGTTCGAACTTGCTGGAGACGTTTGTTGGGTGTGAGCCCCACGTTCACCCCGGACTATAGCGACTAAGAACAAACCCCACGTGAGCCTCCACACTCTGGGCGACCCCCAAAGACGATTCAATAAAAGAATCTACTGATGTGAGTCACAGAAAACTTTTATTAAATTCAAGAATTTCTTAAGAACTTCGTGTTATAAAAGATTGTGGCAAAAAATGTTTCACTGTGTTTCTCCTTTGCTTTGCATTCATCGCACAAACGTATAATCTCACTTAAAACTACAAACCGAAACGGAACACACATTCCTTACTCAAATATAATACTAGATACGTACTTAACTAGGTAATCCTCATCATCATCGTCTTCGGAAATACAATTCACTTATTCTTTGGTTCGTTCTCAAGCGGAATCAACGGAATCCTCCTCGTGCAGGTCGTACACACTGTACACATTGTACATGGCAAACAAAAAGGTGGTAATTGAAAATAAATTACATACAATATAGATAGACATACATATGATACATAAATACAAACAGGCGTAGAGATTAGGTGTCTAGTATACAAGGGAATTATGGTTTTGTCTTTTGGTTTTATTCTCGTAAACTTAGTGAGTGTCTTAACTGACTTCGGGAATTGGTTAGATGATCAATTAGAGAAGGGCAGAAGGGCATAGTCTCCCCATTGGAAAAAATACACATTATTTTACAAAGTTTAAGTCTTTCTTGTTGTAGATCAAAAAATAGAGTCAGAAAAAGAATGTCTTTAGTTCGGCCTCAAAGTGAACACATGAGCTGTGAACGAGTGCTTGAGTCTGGTACTACAGCTTTGACTTGGTGACGGTTGCACCCTGACTGGTGTACTCGGCCTGAGAGATCTTTGGCGGCAGGACATCGGGTGTGTTCACAATGCCGTACGGCCGCAGGTGGTATATTAGATAGTCCAGCACGTACATTTGATTCGGTGACACGTAGTGGAAGGACACCGCATTGTCTGAGCAACAGTCGAGACCCTGCAAGAGAACCACCACATTCATTATTTGTCGGTAATGAGGTAGGGGAAGAAAGCCCGCAGCAAACCACATGTTGTTTGCATCATAACCTCACAACTGCATTTGCTTAAGAACCTCCTCCCCCCGTCACCTGTACACACTCACCTCATCTGTTTCATAGTAGATGTACTTCCAGTACCAGAAATTCTTGTCCGTGTGCCCCGGAATCAGATGGTGTTCCGGCACGAATGGGAAGAATCGTCCCCGTCCATTGGCGTCCCTTGAGTCGCCGGCAAACACCCCGATGTTCTGCATGCATTTGCCCATTTCCACGTCCTCAGCACCGTCGTTATCGCTCCGACAGAGTTTCGGATCAGTCAGCGCTTTCTCCACAAACAATTTCACTGCTTCCTTGCTGAGCACATAGCCAGCTCCACCAGACATGTATCCCTGCAAGCGAAACAAACACTTGTACAGCCCCTCCCTTGAAGTGGACATCTCTCCGATCTTACCTGCTTCACATACGGCTTGAACTTGCAACCAAAGTAAATGGGATCATTGGGGGAGTAGGGATACAGCATGTACCGCAGATTCTCGACGATCACATATGTATCATCGTCGGCCTTCATGAACCAATCGGCTTCGTCCAAATGATTCTCGTACACATACTTGAAGGCCTCCTTTGTCTTGGCCCACAGGTTGTTGCGTCCCTCCTGCACCGGCAGCGCAACTGATCCCAGTTCCGGATCGATCTCAGAGCTCATGAAAACGACTTTATTGCATCGTTTGCCCCACGTTCGCTGCACATGGCGAGCCTTCGTCTGATGATTCTTCGGATTGGTCATGACCCAGCACAGAACGCGCACCTCATTGTACAGCTGATTCGCAATGGAGTTGTTCTCATTCGTGTGCGTGTGCGAGGTTAGCTCTTTCTCGGGACCAGCCTCGTCTATCATGTCAAAGCCGTTGTGTGGATCCCTCTTGAAGTGCGGGTCGTTGATGTTGCCCACCTCGTGGCCGACATATGGCAGATAATCCTCGCGCCGCTGAGAGGAGATAATGAATAGTTCTGCAAAGCAAAAGCCTATCACGAGGCCAACTATAAGGCAGACTAGTGATCGTCGATTTGTTATCGTCCGGTAACCTGTGAATGGGACACAATGCTTAAGTGGACGCCGGGACTGGGTGACTGCCAACTTACCATCGGTTACTGGACGTCCCAGCAGGCGAATTTCCCCGCTAGCTGTCATTCTCTCACTGGTTTTCTTCTAGCTTAAATCTAATGACTTTGGAACTCTTTTGGAACGTGGTCTACACGGACGCTTTGGGACAATCTGAAGAGCTGTGTTCTAAGTCAGTTTTCAGGGGGCCTCTGGATTTGGTTACATCTGTAAGCGTGTCTTCTTGTTTAGCGGCATCTGAAACGATTGAATGAAAATTAATCCAAGGGATGCCTAGGTTTTGTGAAGTGCTCCCACACGGAGTTTGCAGCCAGTCAATCTACACAGAGCGGGTGGAGTGGTTGCATTTGCAACGCAGTCAGACTGAGGACTGATAAGATGTACATACGTAAACTAAATTGCACCGTTTATTGGCGCTGCAGTTGTTGACGTGTGTCAATTAAATCATTTGTGCAAACGGTGTCTGGTGCATGTGGAGTGCCTAAGTGTGCAAATAGAGTCTAGATGGAGTGATGTGAACCTACTGTTGACACGGGTATCCAATTGTGTCACTAAGAAGACTCGTGTTCAAGTAGCTTCTGTTCACTGTTGACTGATGTGTGCTATCAACTAGAGAGTAGAAATTGTGTGCAGATTATGGGAAGGTGATTGCATCTGTCACCACATCTGTCCGCCAGAAAAAAAATCTCCACCAATTCAAATTGCAACCGATTTCCCCATCTGAGCAACGCCACAAATCACGACGTCAACCCTTCATTCACACACACGAAAGACAGAGCAAAGTAGATTAGCAGCCGATAAACCGTTAAGCGAGTGGAGAATTTGCGTCTCCAAACCTTGACCTCGCCCAATAAGAGCTGCGCCGCTGTTGGTTAGTGCCGGTTGAACTTCTGTTGAGTGCGGTAAGCGAAAGGGTTGAAAAGTGTCGTGCGCAGGTTAGGTGAAGTGTATTCTGTGTGTGTGTTTTCTTCGACCCTCCCGGTCGATAAGAGTGTTATTTTTTTGGCAAAAAATATTCTTCAAGTGTTCTTCTATGTTTTGAAGCAGTTTTTTGGTGGTTTTGAGGTGGAAAATGTGCAGAAATGTCGGTTTGAAAAATCTGCAAAATGTGTGTGAGAAAAAAAATTAAATGGCAGCCATGATGGCTTTTCTTCTTCTCTTTCCAACAAAGTCTCGGGTAACGGCCGTTAAGTTTGAAATTTGAAATGTTCAAGTGTTTTCTGTTTCCGAGGTATTTATTGCAAGTTGTGTGTGTTTAAGTGAAAAAGGAAGTTCGTAAGGACGAGGAAAATTGTGTGTTTAGTGGTCTCCTCAGTGATGAGTCCCTGTTGTCGCGAGTGGCCTTGTAAATGATGCCAAAAGGTGGTTTGAAATTGCGGGAGAGACTGCGCGTCGGTTGGTTATTCGTCGGCGTCGGCGTCGGGAATTTCAAAAGTCGCATTGTTATGTGTCGCTTGGAAGCTGCGTCCAGTATACTCGCATCTTCGGGAGTGATCGTTTTCAAAAGAATCGTGGCCCGGAGTGGTGTTCGAATAGATTCGTGTTTAGGAAGTGTACGCGAGTGAATGAAAAAAGTCCATGTTCGAGTGTGCCTTGTTCCTTTGCTTAAACGTCAATGCTCTTATTCAATTTGTTATATTTCTCTGCTTAAACGTCCATGCTTTTGTTCAAAAATCGTGTTCGGATAACTGCGTTGTTTAGAAATCTGCTTTTGCCCCATCCGTTACCAATTTTCGGGTTAAATTACGACGTAGTCGCTCATGCTCGGTTGCCTTCATTTGGACGTGTAGTCACATTCGAAACTGCTCCAGTTTGACGCTGCCCACGTCCAAGTTAGCTGTCAATGGTATCGACTCGTCGCCTCAAGAAGAAAATCAAGATTCAAGGGTATTCTGGTGAGTGAATGTGAATCCTTTCTTAAAACACTTTTGCTTTACCTTTCCTTTAGCTTATTACACGCTTATAGTCTCATGGAGCATGGGAATGTGTCTTTACAAATTCCCTCTTTTGGGAAACTTGGACATCTGTTCTGTTTACTTTGACAAGGATACCTTCTTAATATCCAATCGTACCGCGACTATGGTAAGGCAACCCCTTCTAAATAGGCTCATTTTCACATATTACCATGGCCTTCTACTGTCTACCCTCATTTGTTATAGAAAAGGCAGGCCGGAGTGGCTGTTAACTATCTAAAGGTCCTCTAGTCTAATTTAGGCTACCATCCACAGATGGCCCGTTGTGTGAGGTAAAAAGTGCTAAATGGTGACTCCATCATTGGGAATGCCATCTTCAATTTACGAATTGAGCTACCTTCATAGTTCACAGCTCCAACGCTTTCGAGTCACTGCCAAAGAATAATCCAAAAAAACCCAAAGCTTGTCAAAGTTCTTACAACGGTCCTATCCACTCGTTATAGGTTAGATTTGGTTAAACCTATTGGCTGAAGCGAAGGCTGCAGTCACACTTAGGTAAGCATGGGCCCACTGTGCTACCTCGATGTCTATTCCGCAAACCAGGTTGTGGTTTTGATAAAGCGAAGAAGATTGCCGACTCTTGTCCTACGTAGATCATCCAACACATCAAAGTAGGAGGCACAAATCAGCTACACAGCGATAGTCAACTTCCCTTGATTTCATCTGACAGCGTTTTTTTTATAAAATCTGCACAGGCAGGAGTTGCGAATGCAAATGTTCTAAGAGCAACATGGCGCTGCTCCAGACCCTTAAGAAGTATGCAAAAATAAAGAAGCACGTGTGACTAGAGCAACTTCAGAGATAGGCAAGAGGTTGAGTTGACTCTCTCGTTAATGCATTATTTCTTGTAGGAGGCTTCCAGAGGTCTGTATCTAAGGGAAGAGAGAGAGAGAGAGAGAGAGACAGGGGAGGGGGGGCAGAGAGAGAGAGACAGGGAAGAGAGAGAGAGAGAGAGAGAGAGAGAGAGAGAGAGAGAGAGAGAGAGAGAGAGAGAGAGAGAGAGCACCGCAGTTGCCTAGGAAGTCCACAATGGTTTCTTCCTCATGCTCGTCTCTGGAGTTGTTCTTCAAAAGTCATTCGTTATAGGCGAAGCCTAGTCTAGAGGCGTGAATTCCAATGGCGCAGTGCCGTGTTATGACCCAAATGAGAGTTCTTAGATTAGGCCCGCTCATTTTGATCAAACTTAGCTATTGTTTAGGGCCTTTCGTGGGCCACAGTTGTTCGGTCAATAGGTACAGGACACCTCATAGTCCTTGAGCATGTGTGTCCAACTTCGTAGCGATGTCATGGATGGTGGAGCTTTTTTGTGCTTGTCCTTTCTAGCGAGTTCGTCCGCTTGGCAATTATCTGGATTGACACCTTGTGCCTGGACCTACATCAGTAGAATGTTAAAATACTGGGCGGCAATTAAAGGGTCCGTGGTGTTGTGGATACGTGCTTCGATCGCTATACACTTGAACCTCGACGTCCAGGTTCGCTCCCAGTTCTGTACGACAAAAATAATTTTTAGGGCCCCTCCTCTTACGAGTACTGTCAGTGAAGCTTCTCGAACTTGGCCATTCGGAGTTGGCATAAAACTGTAGGTCCCCTTCGACCCGTGAGACAATGGTACGCACAACACGAGTGGTTGCTGAGAAGCTGGGCCCTGACTCTACGGGCTGAAGCGCAACCCAATAAATTCAGAGATTTGATCGCTGCCTGTCTGACAGAATAGATGATAATATCGGATTGATATCTTGGTTGTTTTTTTTTTTTAGCCAGGATAGAGCTTCGTCACTCGCTATAGTTTCAGCCTGGAAGACACTGCAATGTTTCAGTAATCGAAGAGGTAGTTGGAGGGTTCATTTCCTTGGAATACATGCTCCGCTTGTGATTAAACACGTGTACAAAACACTAGGGCTTGTTGCAGAAGCATGGCCCATGGCTGGATGGCGCAGTAGGAGGGGACCACAGTTTGATTTCTAGTGCAAGGAAATTTAAAACGCTTCTGTTGGGTTTTCGAATGTGGTCTCAGCACCAATTGTGGTCTTGTACTAGGGACTTAAAATTCTCAAAGCGTGGTGGATATCGAAGAGAATTGGTGGTAGATTTGATAAAAGCGTGGTAGATCAGGTTTATCTATTCAATTTCTAATGCTGTTCCCATAAATTAAACAAAAAGCTCCTCCTTTTTGTAACTCAGTCGTGTGTTATAACATTTCTTTGTAATTTTGGGTACATTTTATCCTTAGAAATGTAATCGCCAGAGGTTATAAGAACAAAAGACAACTAATGAAGAAAGGATTACAATGTGTGGTAGATGTGGTAGATTTGAAAATTTCACAAAAAAAGGAAGAAGATCTACCACAACAGTGGTAAATTGAACACAATGGACCAACATTGGTCTAAGTTTGCTGGTGATTTCTCAGCTGGCAGCCCACTAACCTAACTCAACCCATCGGGCAGGTGGGCTTCGGGCATTGCAGGTGTAAACAGTTTTCTGATGTTCTAAGGAAGCACTCTGACTTCGGCACTCAAACACTTAAAAATTCAGACAAACAATTCCTCAATCATGTCTTCTTTTCACGGCACAAGAACATTCGAAGTCACAGGCGCTTTACTACGCCTAGCGGGCGACCAACCTTGAGGAAGACAGAAAGTTCTGTGACATGGAGTCTGATTTGACTTGAAACCTCCATTGATCGTGGGAAGGGTCCAACCAATCATTACACACTCGCACCCCCTATTACTGTTCACTTGCACATTTTTTCATCGCAGACACTCTTCGCACTTCACTTGATTCACATAATTTTCTCCATACTCGAGATAAGATGTGCTTCAACCAGCACCAATGATCTAGTTAAGTTTTCCAATTCCACCAACGTCCGGTTTTATCACCGCTCGACAGGAAACCGCATTCACAACCACTCCGCACAAGAACACCGACTGAATAAGTCCGCAGTCCCCACAATCAGTTGGGGTTTCTAAGAATGCCTTTATTTACAGTGCACTTCACTTTTTCAGCATCCCCAATAAACCCCTTCAAAAGCACGCACCTCTATTCACATGCAGAGCAAAGGAATCTCTTCAAGTCATAAACGGTGTACACAATTCAGACGTTCGTCGGTTCACCTATCAACAGACACTAATAAAGTGTTTATGGAGTGAAAACACCGAAAGTCACAGCGCCGTGTTCAGTTCATTAATTGAAAAGGCGACGCTAGTACTTGTTCTGTTTCCACAACAAGATATTGCACTACACATTTGTTGTGGTATCAGTTATGTTGTCAAACGTCAGAATGTCGATATATCTTCCTTAGCAGGTGATAAGTGTAGACGGCAAATATTTCGATAATGGCCGATAGGCCATGCGGCAATTTGAGTTCTGATAGGCATTCGTTTACAATTTGAACTAATATGGCAAGAGTTGGTGATCAGTATGGTTTTTATGAGCCATTAGCTATAATTGGACGGCGATAAGGTGGTGCAGTGGATGGGCTTGGATTGGGGCACAAATTTGCTCGGTGTCTATGAGAGTTTATGGTTGGTATTCAGTTCATGGGTGGCTGTTAAAATAGTTAGATAAATGGGGAAGGGCTTGGGGGTTTGTGCGCAGGCCTACTAAGCATTGACAGTGTCTGCCCAAGTGGGTCTTCCACCATGGCAACAACGTCTTTGATCTAATTTCACTAAAAGTACATATATTCGCGTGTGGAATGTCATGTCATTCGTTATCTTGCATCTACCGAGGTCTCGCAAGATTTCGTATCTACTCAAAAGGAAGCAGCGGAAATTAAAAACTGTTTGACGGAATAGACAGCTGTCGCTGATCAGATTTCACGACGAGCGATTGTGCTGTTGGCTGTTCCAATTAGAGTTGCGATTTTATAATCGCAGGTATAACAACGATTGCGATCGCATAATCGTTGTGATTTTAAGCTACGCTTTTACTAAAAATCTAGTAATTTTTATTAGTTTAGATCACAGTCGCTCGCAGAGTGTGATTGCGATTTTTCAATCACTGTGTAAAATCGCATTTATTGTTTTTTGAGCACTGGAATAACTGACACCAAATTAATCGCAGCGAATCGTTTCATTATGAAACAAAGCGTTCTTCTTTAAACTTCAAATTCAACCCTTTAAATGACCACTGGTCAGATTTGCACAGAATTGTGACCACAAAAGGCAAACGCACCTACATTAGACTTAGTTTAAATTGTATTACTCTTCAACTTTCGGTTAGGATCTTCGAACTTTAAGGTTTTCCTTATAAAGAAGTCACCATAGCGATGGGAGACCTTTGTATCAGCGATGTGGATCCTTTCGTTATCAATCAAAAGTTCGGCTCTGATTCGGATTGAAGTTGACTTTGCAAACCATTGTTTGATCCTTTGCCCATATCAAGTTCTTCATCTTATGCTTGAAACAAGGCAAGCGAATCATCATCATCGATGCAAAGGACAACTTCAAATATGATCAAGTGGTTGAGACATCATTTTGCTGACGCACTGCATCCATGAAAACTTGCAATTGATGTTTCATGGGATCCTTTACATAATCTTCCATTGGATTATCTGCTGATGCTGAACATGGGCTAATAAATCGCGTAAGAACCAAAGACGAAGAATATCTTGAAGGTAGTTACCACATTGCAACTTGTCATTGTTGTCATGATAGTTTTTGTCTCCCATCATTTACTGATCTCCTTGAAGCTCCCTGATGTCTGCAGCCTTTAAAGGGCGTTATCATGGTGTTATCATGGCTCAAAAACAACGTAATATCAAAAACGGATATCACCATCTGTTCCGATAGTCAGGTCGCTTTAAAATCCATTGTTTTACTCAAAAAAACTTCCATTTTTGCAGGCTGTCTCTTAACGAGATGGCTGAGCATTTCAACATTCACCTCATGTGGGTGCCGAGACACTGTGACATACCAGGAAACTGCAAAGCCGATGAACTTGCCAGGTGAGGGACAAATTCATCCCTATCAATAGCAGGGATACTGGCCTTAACAGTCAGCCACTATAACCTAACTTAACCTAGCTTACTGAAGCTCAATATCCAGGAAAGGGTAAAAAAAAGCCTCTTCTGCACTTTTTAGCTGCAAAAAAGCCATTGGCTGCAAATGGGGCCTACAACCACGCATCGCTCACTGAATTTACACCTCTATCGTCAGACCGACACTTCTGTATGGTGTCTCAGTTTGGTGGACAGCACTAAACAAGGCTATAAACTGCAATGCACTCACCCGAGTACAAAGACTGGCCTGGCTGTGTATCAGCGGGGCACTGAGAAGTACTCCGTCAGACGCACTGAATGTTCTCCTCAGTCTCTGGAAATATTCGGGAAACAAGCAGCAGCAAGTACAGCCCTGAGACTCAAAACACTTCGATTGTGCTTCGAACTCAACACTGGCCACTCAACCATTCTCAAGGAATTCAATTTCCTACCTAGCGACACCGACCGCCTACTACCCCAGGCCATCTTCGAAAAGAAATTCTCAATCAGTATTCCTTCCAGATCGGACTGGATGACTGACATGCAAACGCTGAAAGATCCTCTGCGCGTTTTCACAGATGGATCAAAGACAAAAGTGGGTGCGGGTGTCTATTCACAAGACCTCAACATTGCTATCTCCGTGAAGCTCCCTAATCACTGTAGCGTTTTTCAGGCAGAAACCATAGCGATTAAAGAGGCGCTGTCCTGGCTTAAAAACAATGTGATATCAAAAAGGGATATCACCATCTGTTCCGATAGTCAGGCCGCCATAAAATCCCTGGACAATGTCATGTTCTACTCTAAAACATCCCTTAATTGCAGGCTGTCTCTTAACGAGATGGTCGAGCATTTTACCATTCACCTCATGTGGGTGCCGCGACACTATGACATGCCAGGAAACTGCAAAGCCGGCGAAGTCGCTAGGTGTGGTACAACCTCATCCCTATCGATAGCAATGGTACCACCTTCCATGCCGATCGCTACAGCCTATCACATTTTAAAGATTCATACAATTAAAACAACCAATGACAAATGGCTAGAAGGCATCACCTGCCTTAAAACAAAAGAAATCTGGCCATCACCTCATTGGAGTCATGACCGGGCACTGTGTAATTGGCACTCATGCTCCCAGGATGGGTGCCCCACATTATGATTTTTGCAGAAGCTGCATGGATGAAGAGGAGAAAGAAAGCACTCATCACCTTCTCTGCTCCTGCAGTGCTCTTGCCAGTCGTAGGTTCCTGCACCTAGGAGCCTACTACTTCAGCGGCCGTAACGAGCTAAAAAGTGCCAGCATTGGCCAACTAAATCGGTTCATCAGCAGCACCAACTGGTTCCAGCGTTAGGAGAAGTCAATCCGCGTGGTATCACAATGGGCCTACTCTGGCCTAAGTGTGACTGCCCTGCAGCAGTCAGCCACTACAACCTAACCTAACCTAACCTAGCTTACTGAATTGACTTATCGATACACTGAGGGTGCAAGACTGGGCAAATTGCCATACTTGATCTATTTTTCGTCTACTTTGTGTTTGTCGAGAATCTTAGAGAGACTGCGAATGGCATCAGGATAGCGACGCATCATCATGTAGGCAAGCCAACGTACATACAACACTGCGACTTCTGTACGACTTCATGTACACCGACACCAATTCGATGGACGGTACAAAGTACGAAGCCACTAACATTGTTCGAATCTCTCACGGAAGTGGCCACTCGTCAAAAGAAGCCAAGCATGAAAACCTGCTAAATTGCCGCCAAGCGAGGTCGAATGCACGTTGCTCCTTTCCCACCGAAGGACACAATCGGCCACTTGCCGGAGCACGCTACACAACCTCGCTGCGACCATCGACCTCGATTTGTTGGCTGGTAATGCCGAGTTCATCTGTGCCTCATAGTCTTATGAAACTGAGGCACAATCTGAGGTTTCTAAAACCATTTTCATACAACTTTCTTCAATAAGCGTTCCGTAAATAATTCCTTGCGAAACAAATACTGCATGAAGGCACCTGTCACATACCGTTGGGAGTTATGTGAACAAACGTCGATTAGAATCCTCCTCTCAGCATGAAATTGATTCCTGGAGTTTTGCCGAGCACCTTGTTCACTCAAATCGAGAGCTGTTTGCTTCTCCTCTTCGTTGCCACGACTGATCTGAACATTGATCGACATCCCAATCCGTGTCTGCGATCACAAAACCAACGCGAAGCTCAAATGGTGTCATGCCTCTGTTCACACAAAATTCCCATGAGCAAGATGCCCGATCACATTTCGTTCGAAAAACATCCAAAATCTCCTCAAAACGTGCACAAGTCCCGTGTGAAGATGAACCGACGACTTACCCGATATGCTCGTTGTGCTTGACATCCTGCAACATGCAAGACGAACACTCTCTTCGCGCGCACACACAAAAGTCGTGACCACACTGACACCGTGCCGCTTTCGGTTCGTCTCAAGTCCGACTCAAGTTCGACTCACTCACAAGTGCTGAGGATGCACGTTGCTGTGCCTTTGCATGGCTCACTCCTCCGTCGCACTGCGCCTCGCCGGCCCTCGTGCGGGCGTAATAATTCGCGCCTATATACAGTCTTTCTCCAACAACTACGCGCACCGAAAGAATACGACGAGAACTTCTCCGACGACAACGGAGCACATTGCGCGGTCAATTAGTCCGCGAGCTCAACAAAGGCAAAGCACGCGAGAGAAAGAGGAAATTAATCAAAGGGACTTCCTCCCGCACGCTCTGTCACCCCCTTCGCTGCTGTGTGGTGGTGTCTTCTTGTCTCTCTCTCTCTCTCTCTCTCGTGCTGTGTCTCCGTGCGCACTTTTTTCAATGTTAATCGGAAAATTCGATTCGAATTACAACGTCACTGATACACCACTGCGCTGCCAATTCTCGCCCGTGTCGTGTTATCGAAAAAAATAATAGATAACCACAAAAACAAAATCCTCTCAGATACACACAGCCGCCGCAGAGGCGATCACGGAATCGTTTGGATTTGCGCGAAACAACAACAGCGGCCGGCCGATACGGGTTAATGCAACTGATACCGTCCAAGCGACAAGAACCACTGAATCGCTAGTAGATCACATTGTTTCGAGCCGACGGCAATGCGACTCTAGCAGCGAAACGCAAAACCGAAACGCCTGGCGTAAGGGAAGCGCGCGCAGAGCGACGCGGTCTTCAAATCAGAATCAGAACCCGCCGCTCGGTGAGTGGTTGCTTGACGTTAGACTTATCAAACTTCAACTGGAATTGATATTCTAGTCCGCACGGCATGTCGAGAATTGAATGCGTCCCGGTATTCTCTGCGACGTCCACTACAGTGGAGAGTGAAAGTCATTTTGTCAAGGGAATCAAGGGATTTGCGCGGTGAGTGAGCAGTGGCAGGTTCATCGGACACGGTTCGATGGTTGGTCGTTGAAAGAGGTGCACTACGGTTTATTATTCGATGGTCATTCAGTTGTGAACTTGCCGTGGAGGGGCGGTGGAGGAGATGCAACAGTGTGCGAATTTGCAACCACACCAATGGCTGGTGTAGCGTAGAATGCGTGTTCGTTCAGTGAGAAGAGGGTTTTTGAGATTGACTGCAGGCTTGAAGTCGTCTGTTCTCCACGAACGAGATTTGTGCGACGGTTTTTTTGAGTTCTGGAACAATGCCTAGTCGATTCACAGACGAATTCAGAACATCGACTCGATGAACTACATTCGAAAGCATTGCGCAGATAATTTCTGAACTCTCTGTTCCACAGAGTCTATCTGGGGACCTCTGTACGCTGATTGACTGTTCGCGTGATCTGAGTCAACCGTGAAGTGGTCTGTGCATCGCCCTATTTGCCTATCATCCTATCGCACTGACAGCGATTTGTTACGCAATTCATTGGAAACGCGTTCACATTCCCTTTGAACACCGGAAATGTAGGCGGAATGAAATAGAAATAATCTTAAATTCCATTAAAAGACTATATCCGTGAAGCCATTGCAAGGTTTTTTTTTATAGAGAAAGCAGCGACAATCTTCCGCCCTCTGTTGAGTGACAGAAGCCTTCCTTGACTCAATCGTGTGCACGTGCCAAGTATCGGCAGATTCTGATGGTAGATCGAACGTCATTTCAGGGAATCATCAGTCAGCGTCACCGACAAGTCGCCACAAAGTGTCAGCAAAAAATGTAAAACTGTCCCACCCCTCACAACATCCAGTATCGCTTCCTGTCAAGCCATTTGTTTTGATTTGATTCGAGGCTTTCCACTTCAACCGACAGCCGACTGAGATTAATCCGTTCCATTGACAGGCAAACGTGAGTGGCTTCTTCTCGCGGAAGGAAACACACGCAAAAAATAAAGAACACACAGACTTTTAATTGAAATCGATTTTTCCCCGATTTATTTTTATATTTCTGTATCGAATTATCATGAGAATTTACACCACAACTTGGCGTGTGCGGAGAGCGTGCCTAGAGCAGAGTACGCCCGGCCATCATCGCCCAATTCGTCGGCGCCTTGATAGATTCCATCGCCACTGCTGGCGCCCGTTGCATATGGTGTGTGCGCTTGCCTTCGCCATCGCCATCGTCTCGAATCAATCGAAAAAAAAAAAAAACACTACGTGATGAGACTGTGGAGATGCCAATACTCCGCGTTTAACGACAGGAAATTAACGCTGCTCTATTGTGAGTCAGAAACACGATAAGTTTGCATAACTTTCGCTTATATCAGCAGCAGGCGTGCCCTTATCGAATGTGGTAAAAAAACATAATTTATGGTGTTTTTTTTCTTTTGACTAATTAACACACATTTCTGTGACAGTTCTTCTGTCGATCGTTGAAAAAGAAGCGACGTCAAAAACTGGTTTTCACTTGTTTGACGTGTGCAACGACAGATATATGACAGTTGCTAAAAATAGACGCAGACCAGTTGTTAAACGATCGTTTTTCTGGCGTTTACGAGAGCCGTCGAATGATCGTCGATTTATTCAGTGATCTCTGTCGGTTACGAATGCTTGAATCATTGTTGGTTGTTGGTGAACTCGAAGCGATCGTTGTTACGCTGATCGATTGAGAGAGTGGTGGCAAGCTTTGTCAGATTGGGTAGATCCTCGGTAAGATCGTTGCGCGATCACCACAAATATATGATCTGGCAGCGCCTTTTCACCGTTCTGTCATTTTTCGATCGGAGTTTAAGTTCGATCGAGTAAGATCGTTGCGCTGATCGCTAGTCGATCACCCCAAAAGTTCGTTCAGACGCGTCTTCTTTGGAGCGCCGTCCTTTCATTTATCGATCGGAGCTCAAGTTAGATCGAGTGAGATCGTTGCGCTGATCAATAGTCGATCACGCCAAATATTTGCTCAGACGCCTCTTGTTTCACTCGCCGTTTCTTTGTTTTATTAATCGGTCAGAACTAAATTGTGATGTCTGACGTTGGATAAGGCAGTGCATGATGATAAATAACCCTTATCGATAATCGATGGTTGTGTCTACAGGAAGCGACGTTTTCGATTCTGCTTTTTTTTATCATTTTTAAACAACAATGCGCATATGGCTGATTGCTTTTATCGACTTCCTACGCAAGAGGGATTATACGAATCGAGGTCGCTGTTGATTGCGACTTCAAATGTCATTTGAAAGTCGATGATTGTTGCTGGTGTTCACATGAGTCATTTGCGTGTCATATTCGATAACTTTTCAGATCTCTTTTGAAGGAACACGGTTTCTGTAACTAACAAGCGTTTGTCGGCTGTTATCAGACCATTTAACAAATGTCTTCGTGTCACTTGACTAGATGAGATGATATGCATCGTTGGTTGGTTCACAAAACGTTGACATTTTCTGTGACAATTTTTGAATTGAATTGATTTTTTCTTGCGAGCAATTGGGTAAATCGATGTTTGCTTTGCTTTTGTCTTAAATTTGATTTGCTGTCGCCATTCCGCCTTCCACTTGAGGGTTCCAGTCACAGTGTCTCCATTAAGGGGAAGCGTTCAGCGAGACAGTGTTGATAGCTGAATCCCAGTGAGTGTCCTTAGAGGAGAATGGGCAACAATTTTATTTGTTGTCGCCATTCCGCCTTCAACATCAGTGTTGCTGTCACAGTGTGTCCCTTAAGACGTTGCCTTCACTGACACACTGTTGATCGTTGAATTCCAGGAGAGTGTCTTTAGAGGAGAATGGACAACGTTCACAACTGCTCCGTCACAGCCTTGAGGTAGGTTGCTTATCCGATGACTAAATGCACTCATCTTCATAAATATTTGATCATACAATCTTTTGCACTAAGCCGCGTCAGTGGGAAACATCAAAAGTCAATTGCGTTCACTCAACGCGCGGCGCAGTGTCAAATGTAAACAGAATTCAGATAAAAGCCCGCAGAGACTACTGATAATCAATTGCTCGGCGTGCAACGTCATGCATGTCGTCCAATGAACTTCCAATCAAATCTCTGTCTCCCGGATGAAGTGACGAGAGTGCAAAATAAAATCTTTCTATTTCCTATCCACCCACCCTCTCGGAGGCGATCGTGGAGGAGAGTTCGTCCAATTGGACGTTTGTTGTGTGAAACAAAACGAAATTAAAAAATAGTCGGATTAAGCAAAATGTGTGCAACGAGCAATTGAGTGTGAGCTCTTCATCTCGGCCACAGTTGATGGTGAGAGTTTTCAAACGGACGACAATTGGGGGTGGGATGCAGATAAGAGATGACATGGAGTGCATTGATGGATTAGTGGAATTGCCGCCACACATAGTCAGACTGATCGACAGCTCAAGTGATAATGCTTTCCATTTGGTCTCAAAAACAAAGGGTAATTGGAGCAGATCTGAAAACCAGATGAAAGCGTATTAACTTCTGCTCTCACTGCGGGATTCAAACCCTAAGTCTCTATAACCACGGGCAAGCACTCAACCAACTGCGCCATCCAGTCGGTGCCTGTGCCTTGGTAAATGCCAGTCGTTTGCAAATTGTGGCAAAATAAAAATATAATCACGCCCGCAGTCTTGACCGGAAGACTGAACTAAGAAATAAAAACCATTTCCTGATAAAAACAAACCCGGCAAAGTGAAGCTTCATGTGGCCTTCCATCCATCATTCACTTCTAATGTGGGGCTTTTCTGAATCAAGCAGCGGCGTCAACGTCAAGCTTAGGTGTGTACCGACATTTATTTCTTATCAACATGTGTTTAATTCCTTCTCGATATGAGCGCAGTGATTTGACGAGCTGGTTGGTTATGGGGAACAGGGGGTTTCACATGGAATTTTGGTATGCCGCGGTCGGTTCGATGTCAGGATCACTACAATGTTCCCTGATGGTTAATAACAAAATATGGATGGCGCTACAGCCCGGGCATAGATTATGCAACAACCACTCGTGTTTTGGGTGCTAGTTTTCTTTCATGCATGTAGTTGACCTACAATCTATTGCCGACTCTGAACGGTCAAGTTTGAGAAGCTTTTTCGAGACGACCTTTGTGCATTGTCTGTGACGCGAAAGAGGTAGGGTATTGAAAAAGTATTTTGTCGTCCCATTTATCGAACTTAGACACGTGGGTCCAGGTCCATTGTGGTCGACGCACATATCCGCCACGGACCACCCCCTTGATGGTTACGTCACCCACATTATTTAATCTCGTTCCACTTAAAGAAATCAGTTGAAGTACCCACATTTGTCGACTGTACAACCAATTGAGAGAGTTCTTGGTAAAAGAGTATCACTTGACACACAAAATCACTGCTAATCTGCCAGCCACCGTCTTTGATTACAAATTTCGAACGTGAATTCTTTTGTAATCTAAGAACCAAATCAAAAAAGTCAATTTTAGAAAGTTGTTTACGAAAATTGTGCTTCGTTGATTTCATTGGTGGCACTTGACAGCTCACTTGACGATCATTATCGATACTTTTAGGCGCGTTGATTTTCCCGATTTTTTATCGACTGGATTAGGTGGTTATCTATCGATTGGACAGATCTTGTTACCGATCAGTTCAACTTACACCTTTTTCTCAAAATCAAACTCAGAATATGTGATTTGTTGAAACCGAGGGTGAGGCGACAGCAAATGTTTCATCAACTGTCAATGTTCCACGTGACATCCTTCTTCTTTGGTTGGCACTACTGTCTGAGTGTACATGCCTCTCCATCTAGTACGGTGATAGTGCTAGTTGTTTTCAGTATCGCACCCTTCACTGATTGAAGTCCATTTCCAGCTGCATACGTTACTGGAAGTGTGGTCTTCCTTTAACACGTTATCCTCGAGGTTGCGGTCGAAGACTTTTCGGGCCGGAGCATCGACCTACGTGACCTAGCCATCTGAACGAGACTCTCGAACTCGTTTGACTCGTCTACAATTTGTGGTTCAATCTTCTCCTCCAAAAACCATCAATGCATGCGCGACCAAAGAGAATACAAATCATTTTCCTCGGGAAGCGACCTAAAATCTAATCGTCCATATAGCAGGACTGGGACTATGAAGGTCTTAAGGATATCTTGGTGCTTCAAGAGAGGGCTGTATTTCTCAATGGCCTTCCAAGCCCAAAAAGATAGCGATTGGCTAGCGTGCGCTCTTGTTTGATCTTGGCTGCGGTATCAATAAATGCATTAGCTTCGTAGCCTAGGTAGACAAAGTCTTTCACTGCTTAAAAGTTACAGCTGTCTATATTGGCATGTTGCCTTAAACGTCGGTGTACATACGTGCACCTTGCATATGCTTTGTCTTACTCTCGCTGACTGCAAGACCCATCATAGCCCCTCTTTTCTCGTTGCTCACAACCGCCCCACTGACAGTCCGTTGTGTGTTGCTGATGATGTCAATGCACCGTCCATATGCGAGCAATTGCACAGACTTGTGAAAGATCGCGCTTCAGGTGTTGAATGCGCATACCTCAGTACGAATTTGGCTTTGTTTTCGAAGAGACTCAACTCGGTGCGTAGAGATGTCTGACTGGAGCTCCATACTGAATACATCATTACAAAGGCACTGAGGGCTTTACTTATTTTGCTATATCCGTTCCTCCACGACACAAAACTGCCTAGAAAGTTAAATTGCTTGCCTTCCTTAATTTACGTTTGTCTCAGAATAATCAGTTGAGGTGCTGATCGGCCGGTGTGCGTGATTTTGGTCTTGTCGATGAATAGGTGGTGGGTATCGACTTCAAACTTCTGCGTCTTTCCCAAAATCTGCCGTAATGTGAATATTTGGTTAGTAGTGGACTTCGCCGGTAAACAAAGCCCTCTCTCGAACAGCCAAGGTAACGCTTTGCAAGACCTTAATCGTCCCAGTCCTGCTATATGGCGCGGAGGCATGGACTCTGTCAAAAGCGGATGAAGCAGCTCTTGGTTGCTTCGAGAGGAAAATTCTTCGGGTGATTTTCGGTCCCGTCTGCACAGATGGTGAGTGGAGGAGGAGATACAACGACAAACTATACGGGCTGTTCAGCGACATCGACTTAGCCAGAAGAGTGAAGATCCAACGATTGAGATGGCTAGGTCATGCAGAGCGGATGGAATGGTTTCTATGCTCCGGCCCGAAAAGTCTTCGACGGCGCATTAGAGGAAGTCCGCGACTCAGGTGGCGCACGCAAGTGAAAAGGGACCTCAACCAACTATGCGTGCGAAACTGGAGACAGCTAGCTAAAGATCGAGCTGGCTGGAGACGCTTGTTGGTTGAGGCCCAGGTCCACCCCGGACTGTAGCGTCACCTTAAGTAAGTAAGTGGACTTCGCCGGCCGGAACCCGCAATGATATTGACAAATGAGACAGAGGACGGCAGAAAAGATCTTGTGTAATTGACACAGTTTAGAGGGTGTCCTTTCTTTAGGATCCAAGTGGCATCCAGCATCCAGTGAGGTTTTGTCATTTCATCATGCATCGATTCACATTTATCGGGTGTGTGGAAATTGCTAGAAAAAATTCTCAAAATGTTGGCCTAGTTATGTCTAGTCGTGAAATCGATTGTCATTATGACTCCAGTGCACAGGTACTTTTCGCCTGTTTTGTGGAAGAGTATACACTTTTGATCCTAAATCCACCAACCTAGGCAGAGAATGGTGCAAAATTCGGAAAGCAGGAGATAAAGACCCTGAAATTTCGATCCTGCGTTGATTACGCGTAGAGCCAACTCAGCTTATTCTGCGGTTGTATTTGGCCTTTCGTCCGATTTAACTTGTACTGACGCAAGAATTGAAGCGAAACAACCAGAGACGGAACCGTGATTTCTCTAGTTGGACACTCAAAATATTTCCCGGAGATCCCTTTCTTCATTTGAATTTCTTTGCCCTTCGTTTCCAGAGCAAACCACGCAATGCAGTGCAACTCACAACCCCAAGACGGTAGAATAGCGGGTCGTCCGAGAAGTACATGACGCAGAACAGTAGACGATTAGTCCCGCCAGATGTAAGAGAAATCTTTCGTTTCTCGCAACGATACGATGGCGCGTAGGCGTAGTAGAGGCCCTAGGACCCACAAGGATACAGATACAGATCCAAACAAGCAAGTAATCGTCCCCATTCCGTCACACAGTATGAATCATCAACATTTCCCTCGAATGGAATGATTTATTGCGAAAGACGACCGCCTTTCATGTCCACAAATTGAACGCCCTTTAAAAGACAAAAATCAAGTTTCTAGCTGATTTGTTCGATTTGTTATCTAATCATTGAAGACAGTCCACAAGCGTGATCGCAAGAGCCTACAGCCCAGCCCAGCCCGTGACGACCGTAATTCCTATCACAGTACTCTAAATCGATTGTTATCGACCAATCTAATTGACTGTCGCAAAGATTGCCTCATATTAATTTACACAAAAAGAAGTGTGATCGTAGTCGCGTCGGCTTCGCGGCAAGTGGAAGGGCAATCTGCTTTAATTGGTTTGGATCAGACGTTGGTGGGTAGTAAAGTATGCCTGAAATCGTTTTTCGTAAGTGAATCAGACTCCGGTGTGGGTTCACATGGATTGGTCGATAGTTGGAAACTGTGATATATTCCTTTGATTTGTTGAAGACTGTATGAAGGACTTTTGGGGAGGTACTTCCACGCATGTTTGGCATGACCTTCGTACTTGAATCTCGGTCAATCGACTGAGACAGGCTGGCGCCACTGATGTAAGCACAGCATCAAACATCGAAGCTCCATTCGCCGACCTCCTCCAGCACATTCATCATTCCGCCAAACCCCTGACAGGCAGACACAAACCGTCATCGTTTGCTCAGAACACTCGTTGCCAGCCATGAAGTGCATGTTATCAGTGGACACGATATCGAATGACAGACCATTGAATAGTTTCCCAGCGCCTCCACCCATCGGTGAGTCAGAGATCAAACTCAAGGACCCCATCAAATGATGTAATACCCGACTTTCCACCCAAAAAATGATTCAAAAAAAACAAACCACAGTCTGCTCTGCTGGTCATGTGCAAATTCATAAATCACTTCCGCGCACCACACGGGCAGGGATAATCACTCTCGATACAATTGACAATTATCACAAGTGGCTCCGTCACTCGGGCCAGCCATTTCACAGGCTAATCAAACAATTAGAACACAATTTGCGTTCCAGACTCGGCTGGACATCACTCTCGCTCGAGGGGCGGCCAACAATGGAGGCGCACAAAAAACACGACTAAAAACCACAAACAATGATCACAGAAAAAAAGAAAAAAAAAACACACACACCCGGCATGACACAAGTGGACACACAGCGCCACAATAGACTCGCTTTCGTTCGTTCGCTCGCTCCTGTACAGAGTACACATGCATCTGTGCCCACTGTCTATTGTATCAACAGAGAGCGAGCGCACCACGAAGCAGCGGCAGACCATGAAACATCTGTCACCAGAGATTAGTTTATTTTTCATCTTTTCTCTGCGACATTAGGGAGACCGGAAGAATGCCTATTTATAACCATCCGATGACAAAACGAAAAGAAAACCAAAAAAAAAAAACTGATGAAGAAGGAACTCACATCGGCGTGCACTTCCAACGAACTCTCTCAACCGCGCTGGACTCAGGCCGCACGCACTCTTCTTTGAATAATCGATGACGGCCGCAGGGACACGGGAATCGATTTGAATTCTCCAGGAAATGATAAAAATCACAAGGCAAATTTATGCAAAGGACGTTGATGCACACGCGAAAAGATGAAGGAACACTTTGCAAAAGAACACTCACGAATTGCACACGAGACGGGGGCGATACAGCCGTGGACTAGATTCAAGAACGACCCGAAAAATCTTTTATCCGCGCAGCCAGGGGCTTTCTACATTTTATCGGTTGGACTAGTGTATCCGGTGTTCGGCGTTGTCGCGAAGCGATAGTAAGTTTCCTGTGCTCTGCTGGTCATTTTCAATTCATAATTTTAGTCGCGGTTGCCGTCGCCGTCGTCGTCGAGTGAGCTGAGCTAGCCAACCAGCCGGGAGAGCGCACAGCAAGTACACAGAGCAGAGCGCAGGGTATGCCCGTTGCTCGTTCTAAAGATGGCACACGGACGTGGACGTGTGGCTGTGTGCGGGCTGTTCGTGAGATGGGTGACATATGGGAAAAAGCAACCCCTGCGCTGTGATGGAGTGCGATGAAGTGGAATCTGCGCAGCCACACGCACACACGCGTACTCGCTGTGAAGAGCAGCTGGTTGCTCGAAGGCAGTCAGCTCAGGTTGCAACCAGTTGGGTGTTGACGTTTCTTCTTTGGTCGTATGGGTCATCGGGTGGTTTATTTTGATCGCTTCGTTCGGTGTTCGCTGCCAGGGATGGCCGATGAGGTTTGTGTAGTTTGGTAATTGCGATGGGGAGATGTAGTAGATTTGTATTTTGATTCAGAAAAAAGATGATCAGGAGACGATGGGGAATGAGAATGGTGTACTGGAGGTGTTCTTTGTCACAGTTGGGGAATAGAACCCTTTTGAACCAGTGTCTGGTTCGCGTTGTTGAGAGGAACTGGAGGCACTAGGTGGTGCTGGTTGGGGAGTTCCGTTGACTATATCGCCCAACAAGAAAGAAGAAGAAGCCCGGTTCGTGTTCGAGTTTTTTGTGTAATATCGATGAAATTGCACTCGAAATTGAGACTTCTTGCTTCTTCAACGTCGGTGAACAGCTACTATTTTGTACTAGTCGCACTTTGAGTCGAGAGGCATTTCTTGGATGGCCGGTAGGTTGGCTCACAACAGCGGCACACTGTCGGCTGGGACTGCCATTTGTGTGTTCTACCAAGAGATCCTGCTCTTCTAAGAGCAACCAAATCCATCGTTTTTTTTCCTCTTCCTCGGGCACTGAGTATGGGCACTCGCAAAGCGGACGTCGAACAGAGTCTCCTTCTACCTCTGCTTCTGTCACGATGTAATAATATTACGAATGACACGGTGGCCGGTGAGGACTCCCCTTTGCATGCGTATATTCTTGCCACTGAAGCTGACTAAAAATACCACTAAATGATGTTCCTGGGAGAAGCTCAAAAAGTAGATGTTATAGGGGACTTAGCCCAATGATCAAATGCCCTTAAAGTTACTAAAATCGTCCAACGATGGTCACCACAATTGATAGCCCGTCTAGCATCATTCAGCTCTAGAGGCCCTGTAGTAAGGTACTCAAGACTAACTTCACGTACTCCGTTTACGGCACAAGTGAAGTGAAAAATCCATCAAACTGGAGAAAAGAAGGAAGATGCGCACTATTCACTTTTTTTTTCAGCCTGATACTCTCGGGGTGGACGCAGGATTACACTACTTTTACATTACACTTGCGTACTTTGAAGCCCACTGCCCACTGTCGACCTTTTCTGTCAATCGCAATCGACAAAGTGGGGATTAGTAGACGTCTGGCTGTGGAGTTGACTCTTTACTTTTAAGGACACGGTCCTCAACCTCAACCTTCTCTTCAGTTTGCGATTCTTCGTCCTGGTAAGAGTGTCTGACTGCATAAAGCAGTAAAACTTAAAACAATTTAGACCCATTAACATGCCACGCGGATTGACTTATTCCTGCCTGGGACCAGTTGGTGCTTTCGAGGGAGCTCGTTCGCTGAGTTTGTTGTAAGAGTAGGTCACCAGATCTGGGAGTTTACAACAAGCCAGAGTATTGCTCGAGTAGAGGAGGTACGGTGTTGTGTGTATCTCTTCTTCATCCAAGAAGCCACCAGTTATGACACCGATGAGGGTCCTGAATGTAAACTTGCCTAAATTGTACATTTGTGTTCCTTTGAGGTCAGAATTTAAGACAGGCGGCACCTTATATTCCTTCTTGCTTTGTAAAGGTCTTGAGGAGATGTTAGGCTGTAACGAGCGGCCCCTTGTACGAGCGAGATCAATTGTCTGGTATGATCAGCCATCTCGTTAAGAGGACAGTCATTTTAGGGATGTTCTGGAGTTTGAACAGATAGTGATTTCCCTTCTGCCAGATTGCTGATTAAAAATGGTACACTGGTCAGAGAGTTTCAATGAGGGTGCAACAGGACCAGCGATTGTTTTTAATTTAAAATGCAGTCCGTTCCATGTCGCTCAACCAACTCTAACATCAAATCCTTCGTCCACTGTGCAGACACGCAGGGAACCATTAATGGACAGACATCCTGCCCAATCTCTAAGATCAGTTGGAGTAGTGGGCGATCGCTGTGATTGCCATGAGTCCGGCCCACAGTCTCTGTGCCACTGGGAAGTGCTGCTTGATCTTTATCCAGAGAAGACTCTTAGACTTTGAACTCCATTTGAGTTGAATCACAAGACTAGTGTATACCCTGCAAATTCGTTTTACATTTACTGTACAATGAAGCATTCACCAGAATAAGTTAGGACACGTTGGTATGGAATGGTAGTGCCACCTAAGTATGGTCGTTATCAAAGCCAGATGATGACACCCTTCTTCGCTTCGAGAGAAGTCTTTCGGATTATCTTCTGTCCCGTGTGCTCTGACGTTCGAAGAATTACAGACTGAACAACTAACTTTACGGGTTATACAGCGAGATCGATCTAGTCAAGTCAATACAAGTCTCTCGTCGTAATGAGCATCAATCCTCTGGCCGAGAAGGAACTTTCCCCAAACCCAAATGAATAACGCGGCAAATGAAAACTTTGCAGCCGGTGGGTTGCTGTTTGCCGAAAAGGTCCAGCATGGAAAGGTAGAAGATCATGTATAGTGCATCCAACGGAGTGCTTCGCAACGCCATGCTGATACACGTTCAGGCCAGTCTTGGAGGGCATTGCTCCTGAGCGCTTTGTTTAGTGCTGTCTGCAAAGTTCAACGAGTTCCATATAGAAATAAATTAAATCTGCCTCCATATGCAGCCTATGTCGCTCTCTTCCTTAGTACACATACTCTCTGGAGCCAATTTGTTGCTTGTCACATTTTGGCATTCCCCCCAGAGTTCTATACAAAAAACTGTCCTCTAAGTCGAGCTAATTTTGATGCCCCGTGACATTTCGACTTTGGGAGAGTCCACTGTATTAATAATTTTCAATTCAATTAGCTTACCCTTCCACACCTGAGTGCAGGTTTAAGTGGCACAGAAGTTCCTGCATCATGTTCCCTTGCACTGACTGCACGTCCATCACAGTTGACTGCATCCCTCTTGTTGTACCCACTCACCTCTCCTTCCCACATTCAAGGCACAAATGCGTTTTGTTTAAAATTCAAACATTTATTTGTCTCGTTTCGCTTACAAAAGGAGGTAAATCAAATAAAACTTAAAAAACAACGAACGTATGGTACACCTATTACAAATATTTGCATTACAAAAATATCTTCTTATCTATCGTCTAGTAGTCTAACACACACTATTCCGGATACACTCACTCGAGGGGGGGGGCCTATAGAATTTTATTTTCATCAATACAACGTCCTAATATCAACAGTTTTTATTTTCTTTTTCACGTACACCTAACACTAATCGGGTGGGCAGCACCGAGTGCACTGCGCCCGCCCGCAGAAAGCATCGAGTACAGTAAATGCCTAGGTAATGATTGTATCTTCAGCGACGGAGCACCTTCAACTTAATCAAACAGTCTGAGTAACGAGAAGATTAGTTTCAAGCTTGCGATGGATGTCAACGAGTATCTCTCGCGCAGCACACACGACACACACACACTCTCTCTCTATCTCGCACAGCTTGATATGCACAGCACGTTGTTTGGGTTTTTAATTAGTATCTATTAGTACACTAGTCGTAGAATTGATTTGTTTTGTTTTTCTACCATCCTTCGACTCGATCTCGACCGTGTGACAGTGGCGACAGTTCGACTTCGAGAGTTGCCCCGAGTTTCATCGGCGGCAGCGGCGTTGCCTTGCACTCCCAACTATAAGAAGGAGCAGCTGAGGATGAGCACCAGCACAGCGATGGGGAATATCACGTAGACTTGCATCCGCGGATGGCAGGTCGAGATCAGATATGTTATGTCATCCTCCTCGTGCTCGATGCCGTCGCGGGTGGGCACCTCGACGATGACGATCTCCTTCGAGAGGAAGCCGATGGGGAAGGTGCAGTTGGTGCTGTTCACACAGCCGTGCGACGTCTCCGTGGAGTTCGAGTACTGAAAGGTCGGCTTGTAGATGTCGAAGATCGCGTGAATGTCATTCCGAACGAGGTCGTTGTCGCTGTAGAAGATGTAGTAGTAGTAGCCGTCCTCTGTGATCTCGTGCTTCGACATCATTCTGTGGGAGCCCGTCTCGAGGAAGTGCACACTCGTGCAGAGCGTCGACGGCGGGAAGCCCTCGGCGAGCAGGATGTTGCCGTTGTAGCACTCGAAGAGGCTGTTCTCGAAGCTTGAGATCGACGTGGACTCGTCGTCGGTGTAGTTGACCGCGTTGCCGCCGTGGACGTACTTCCGATCGTAGACCTGATCGCGCTTCTGCCGGTGTTTGTACAGCTGGTCGTAGACTTCTTGTTTCTTGCGCTCGAACTCCTTCGCGTGGTGCTGCCGGTACTGGGCGTCCTTGTGGCGTCGAACGCGGGGCGACGCAGTACTTGTGGTCGGCTCCGCCGTTTCAGTCTTGTTTTTGTTGGACTTTCTCGGCTTCTTCACTGTCGGCCGAAGGGTGGTCGTGGTGATCGGCAGGAGGTCCTCATCCCCGTCGTCGTCCGTGTCCTCGCCGCCGTGGTTCTCCAGCTCGTCCTCGTTGGGATGCGACTGATTGCGGATCTCCGTGGTGTCCTCGAAGAACACCCGCACCTGCTCGTGCCCGTGCGCCAGATTCGTTCCCACCTTGTTCGTGTTATGCTCCAGCAAGCCGCAAGTCTTCAGCGACTTCTCGCCTCGCACCACCAGTATCCGCGAGCCATCGTAACGCGAGCAGAACTTCAGGTACACCTTGGCACCCTTCAGCAGGTAGAAGCCCCAGTATTCGAGCGTGTCGTCGGGCAGTGTCATGGATTTCTTCAAACGAATATGCTTGCGGTTTGTCGACACCTCAGGCTTGTTGCGCAACTGGAACGCATTGAAGTGCGTACTCATGCGCAGCGAATGATGCTCGCAGAAGATCGATGAGATTCCATCGCGGATCTCGATGATATCCGATTCGGCGACGGGATAGATGACATCGGCGAAGACAGCCTTGCGCAGGTACAGCGGGATGATGATCAGGATCGCCGGCAGGATCACGATCAGAATGCAAAAGACGATCACCCGCTTGACGCCATGCATTTTGTGCGTCTCTGGAAGAAGAAGAAGAAGAGAGTGGAGAGTTAGATGTGGGGGATCTATAGACGATCTTGAAGGAGATCATTGGATGAAGGGGTCAGTGGAGATCAGTTGAGATCGGGGGGGTTGAACTGATAGTCCACGTCTCAAGGCCCCAGCTGATGGGACAGAGATTGCGGCGCTGGATTTCAAGAGCAAACAAACGTGCGAACAGATAAGGAAATCGCTGATCTTGTCGCTGATCAGATCACCAACGAATCGGACTCAAAAAATTGTACAAAAAAAAAAAAAACTACCTTCAAAATGGTACTCCGTCGTCTGCATGATTGCAGTTGGTAGGATCTGGTCAGTAGGTCACAAAAAGCTGCTCCAGAGAGAGACTGATCTTCACGCACAGTTTCACAACACCCTTCCGTTGAGCGATAGTGGACGACTGTAAATGGCACTTGCCATGTCGTCCGATGATAATCGATCACTTAACCGGTTCCCTCTCTCACAGAAATGTATCGTTGGAACGTGAACAGCTCAGCTTTTAATCGCAGACGTGTTTGCATTTGATCTTATCAACACTTATCGTCAACTTGCCGTCGCCCATTGGCTGAGAAAATCTAGAGCTTTGCACGCAAAGCAAACACATTCACACACAGAGAGAGTCTCTTTGTGGGGGCTAACCAAACAAATGTTCGTTAGAACCTCATTGTTATGTCAGAAAGACCAAAAAAACTGCCATGTCGACAGAGATAATTCAATTAGTGTCTAGGGGTGCGTGGAACTGAAAAGTTGACACTGTTGACTAATCAGTCGGGGAAGGAGTGTGATGTTATCACTAGATGTCACTAGAGGGTTGCCTCGACGGGCTTTTTTTTGTGTATTCGCTAATCTCGATCGATTGCACGAGTGTTCACGTTTCCAATCACGCCAGTATCATTCAAACTTCATAAATTAAAAATAGCGTATAAAAACGTGATAGCCAGATAATCAAGAAAAAACATACGAAGTGCAAGGGTTAGGGTATCTTATCAGCTGTCATTTGCGGGCGGGGCAAGTGGAAGCCTCGTGAAAGGCTATTTTTAGACCACATACGAAATAATGTCGTGCGGCGGCACAATGATTGCGTCGAATGTGTGCCAGGAGAAGAATGAAATCGAGGTCATTTGCCTTTTTTTTGAGTCATCTCCGTTGACTAGGAAATGTCTCTGTTATCTCCTCGCCATTTGTGTGCTTGGTCTTTGTTGTGGATGTCGATGCTTTTTATCTGCGATGAATGAACTCGGGGTCGTACATCTGACGAGGGGAATCCATTGTACGTCAGTGTTTGGGGAGCGTTCACAGGTGATACTGACAAGCCGACACAATTGCATGAGAATCAACAAGAAGGGACGTTGACAAAATATGGATCTGCCGCCTGGTGCTCACAAATTGAACTGTTCGCGAGCGGAAATGATTGGAATCAGCCGTCATCGTCGACCCTACCTCAACGAATTTCGTGTTGGCCCTCGTGGCGCAATCCACTTAATTTTGTTTACTTCCCTTGTTCACCCCATCGCTTGCCTCATTCCGTCATTTTGACATCATCGGCGTGGCTGCTCCCGGACGTGGAAGTGTAATTAAATAAGCCAGGCAATCGTCTGCCAGTCAAACACACAGACCCAGACTGCCAACAAATCAGGGAAAAACAAACTGAGCACAAAAAATCACCAAAGAACCACTTAAGCCAAAGCGAGACCAACAAAACAAACAAAAAAGAAAAGACGCAGCCTAAACAAAAAGCGGAAGGTCGAACATTTACACGTACAACGTTCACATGCATACACATGTAGCTCCATCGACGACGGCATTCCACGCACAGATGTTTATACAAAGGAAAGGCACAACAAAAAAAAAAAGCTAAGATTAATAATTGCTACACCTTCGTTCATATTCAAATCATTCTGTCTGGTGTGTTCGTCTCTCTCACTGACAGGTGGGAACGTCAAATCAAAGAATGAATGTATCCCAAACCCCCCCACCACGTAACAACATAACTTACGATTGATTATGATGCACTTGCAACCACTGGTGCACTGCTTGCACAGCTTGTCATACTACGACGTACTAAGCAAATTAAATTAAACGTGTTTTGATACCACAATTGAATACAACACTTCCGCTCTCATGATTCAACACTTGTCCACCACCGCGGGCATGATTGGTTTCAAAGCTTTCTTTATCAAAACACAAAAACCAACCGATTAAGGGTTGCACAATGATCGATGGGGCCGCGTTTTCAGCTGTCAATATTTTGATAACAAAAAATCGAAACGAGCGGAAAAGAAATAAAATAAATTGAAAGCAACAACGGCGACACGAATTCCGACAGAATATCCCGGGCTGCACACACTCGATCCGCGTGGACTGGTCTGCTTTGCAAGTGTTGTGCACTGTGTTTGAGCACGTCGATGATGAATATTCTTGTTGATTTAGTCTTCGTTTTTGTGTGTCGTATTTTTGTAGTAAATGGTAAAACGTGAGAAGACAACGAACGTCGATGGGAAGGAGAAATGTCAGAAATGGGCGAACTGTGCGAACAGCTGTTGTTGTTCTGTGGTGAAGATTCGTGCATTTCACGTGGATTTTAATGGGAAATGTTTTGTGGGAAGTTTTTTGATTGGCATGGTTGCGGGATTTGATAAGGTGGTGAGATTTGGAATGTGGGGAGTTTGAGATTCATTGCCGTTGGAGGGTGGTGAATATTTGTGGGGTGTTTTTTTTCTGCTTAGATATTTATTGGACAGCTCTGACGAGTTCTTCAGCACATTCGAGGACAATGGTTGCCTGAGCCTGAGCCCACATCGGTAGAGGCAGAGATCAACTGTTGTCTGTACTGTTTGACCAAATCCTTGCAAGCATTGGCGTCCAATTCTGTGAATTCATGTGCTCTCTCAGCCAGAACCAGGACCAGGACAAAGTAGCTGTTCCTCTATCCGTACTTCTCGACGACTTGGACAACACCTGGCTTCAGGACAGTGAAGGTTGGAACGTGCTTGGCGGGAATACCAAAACTGCCACAGAATGGTGGAACATCGATTTGTTTAACATCAGCATTTGCGTAAAAGGTTTTGTTGGCAGCACCAAATGTCAGATTCATCTCATCAGCATAGCCCGTCGACTGCAGGCTTCTGGAGCCACGGGTAGCTATGAATCTGGCGTGCTTTGCGAAAAATATGTTTAAGTCTATTGTGGATCATTTTTTCATTCAAACACTCCTCTGTCAGGTCTCACAAGTGCAACTTATACTGTGTTCCCACTAGACGCGAAATTGTAGAATTTCGCAAAGTGTCTACACCAGATATAAATGATGTAAGAATTCAGATGTGTTTTTCTTGTTGATTCTTGCAACTGCACCATTTTTGCTTTCAATGTCGATTTTTGCTAAGAACACAAAAACCTCACAGTTTTGTACTAAACCTTGTCCTTGTGAGGCAATTGTGACTTGTAACACAGCAGACAGATGTTCAAGAATCAAGGGATCAAGGTCAGATCTACAATTCTGTTCTGGCAGACATCTGTTCAACGTCTTAGGGGGCTGGGTCATGTAGTGGGACAAGACAACTTGCTTTCAACTCGAAGAAACTCCGCCCCAGACCCTGCGGGACAACGAAACTGTCTACACCCACCTCTAATGTGGCTAACGTAAGTGAAGTCAGGTCTTCAACAAACTTGGTGTGCGCGATTGGAAGCGGCGGGCAGGATGCTAAGTCGTGGAGACACAAGTTCCGACGGCTTGCGTGGATAGAAGCGGCTGGCTAAAAAAGAGTGCCAGTTTGAGATGCTTGTTGGCATGCTTGGGATGCTTAACATGCTTGGCATGCTTGGCATGCTTGTTGTTTCATGTCCAGATTTGAGGGACAGTTGAAGAATTAGAATATTTTAAGACTTCAGCATACAAGGCAAATCCTGGAGGGATGCCAATCTGATGAAGTTGCCATAGTGCCACCACAACTCCACACTGATGGGTGAACTGATGTACGCACTGATTACCCAAAACGTCACTACGTTTCTCCAATGAAGCCAAATATTGCATTGTGCGTTGACCCCAACCTCCACGTCGTAGGCTCTATTCGTTCGTTCTGTGCGAGGAAAAATAATTTTCGCGGTCCCACCTCTTTCGAGTCACTGACAAAGCGCAAAGAGTATGTCCGGTCTAGAAAAGGCTTCTAAGACCGTTTGGATTCGGCATAAAATTGTAGGACCCTTCCACTCGTGAGAGAACAATAGCACGCACAACACGAGTGGTTGCTGAGAAGTAAGGCTCTAGGCCTGTACGGGCTGTAGCGCTATCCATATTATTATTGTATCTAGATAGGCAACTTCTCTGGAAAAAAGGAATCGTATTGCGTCAAAAATAGCCAAGACGCTGTCAGTTTTCTGGCAGTGTAAGAGGATTCTCGCTAAGCCTTGAGGCCTATCACCAAAAAGCTCCATATGACCTCTTCTCTCCGTCGTTTGGTGGAATAAGCTTGCAAGTAAATACGTAACTCCTGCTTTCACTATGCTTCAAAGAACAGACTGGCTCCGTTGCATAGTTGTCTTCCCTAGCACGCCTGGCGCCAATCTGGATCCACTGCAAAATCTCGCTCCCCTTGATAATCACATCTTGGGATGCACTCTCAAGGCCATCTTCCGTCTTTAAAGCAGTGGTGACCTGTCTGACGCAGGGACACCACTACTTCAGTTGCGGCGCACATACAAAGTCAACTTTGTCTGCACTCACGAATAGCTGTAGTCGAACATTTACGAGGGACTCCAAAATCAACACAGGATCTGGCACTGGTGCCTTCGTCCAGGGCCACAAACATTAGATTGCGTCGATTTCCCCATTTTCCTGAAACCTATGCGATCCTAATGCGAGCTGTATTGTGAAGAACAGGTGGACACGTCGAAATATCTGTGTCAAGCTGTTCTTCAGACCTTTACTCAATCCTTTAACCATTTCGAGAATAGTTCAGGAATGCGTGTCCTCTCTGAAATTGATCGGCAGTTAAAACTCGCTCAGACTTGTCTGGGTCCCGGATCACCACGGGATCGCTGGCAATGACATCGCCGATGATCTTGCTGGACAAGGGTCAGTGGAGACATTTTCAGAACCTGAACTCCTCAACACAAAAGCGCCTGCTGGTCTTCATTCGAAGAACCAAGAAATTACAGAAAAAGTAGGTGCGTGACAGTACAATGGATCAGTTTTTGAGTCTGAGTGATCCAGTGCAGTGTTTTAAAAACTTCTGACTAAAAAATAAAATACCTAAGCACATGTGCCAACGACACGTCTGACCATCTACATGAACTTATTATCCACTCTGAGCCTGTGGGACAACGCAACAGAGGACGTCGCACGCACAAGGTAGCGCCCTCAAGTCGAATAGGGCATCAGCCAGCTTGGTATGTGCAACAAACAAGAGATCGTGTTAGCTGAAGAGAAATGTTATGTGACGCCTTGGTCCACCACAGACTGTAGTGGCCAAAGGAGAAGTGTAAGAGCTGGCCGCATTAGATGACGGGCGGCTCCTCAAATGCACTGAAGACGAGCACTTTCACGAAAGAGTGTCGGATGAAGCAACAGACCCTCAAAGTCAGCCTCAACGACGAGAAAACTTGCTATTGACGAACGGAAGCAAGGTGCTCTTGGGTCAGTTTAGGTCCACATGCTGCGCGAGTCGCTGGCCTGTAGCTAAACTGGTCGGCTTCTGAACACTTTAGCAGAAGGCTGCAATAGGTGGAAGAAAACGAACTGAGAAAAAAAAATGCTCTTTTTCTGCAATTGTGTTAAGAAGTGGTGGCCCTTGGCGTTGTGGGTATGTGCCTCGACCTCAACCCCGACATCGTAGGTTCGATCTCTGGTCTGTGCGATAGAAATACTTTTCACGGCCCATCCCTTTCGAGTCACTGACAATTCTCAAAGAGTACTCCTGTCTAGAAAAAAGCTTCTCAATCTTGGCCGTTCGGAGTTGGCATAAAACTCTAGGTCCCTTCCACTCGTGCGAGATCAATGGCACGGACAGCACGAGTGGTTACTGAGAAGCTAGGCCTTGGCCCTCTACGTTCTGTAGCTACACCCATATTATTATATTATATTATGTTAAGTAGTCAGCGCCCCAAAAAAAATCAGCAGAAAATGAACAACGCTGAGGGAGCTGTCTTAATGTTCGCTAGTTTCCACCCAGCTGTTGTCAGATCTGAATATTTGAACAATCACCTGCGCAACGACGCTAAAATCTTGAAAACAAAGTCCACACATCAACATCTCTTGCACACAACGCCACCATAAACGGCACGGAAGCTAAGCCTCATCTGTTTAACTTCATGACCCTCCTTTATGACGTCTTTAAAGATGTACCGAATGACGGTGAATCCCCTGAAGATACATCCACAATCGGGCGTCAGTCTGATAAGTGCTGCTGTTAACTCGTCCTCGCCAACTCGTCGCAGAAAGTTCACGGTCGTCGATTGCTTTGTTCAGCTCCAAGAACGCCCCTCGAATGGGTGTGCCTCAGAAGACCCTTATCAACAACTTTTCAAGATTGCATGACGTACAACCGCTCACTCTCTCCGCGGCTGAGTCACTCTCCCCCGAGAGAAGAACGTAAAATAACAAAAACCCGCTTATCTTAACTGCTCACAAATCTCGACTCATTCTCGCCAGGCGTCTCATAAACAGATTTGTTTGCGGCCCTAATGATGGGCCATAACGCGCAGTCATAAAGCCGAGCCGACACGTACCTATTCGCGAAAGAAGTCTGGAAGAAACTTTTCCACGGGCCATAGAAGACCGTCTCACTCACCCGAAGGGATCTCCGGCATTGAATGGTAGTACTCCGCCAGGTAGTAGTGCCTCTGCCCCAGACTCTTGAACTTGTTTTGCCTCTTATCCACCATGATGAATGGCTTTTTGATTTGCTGACTCTGAGCACTTGATGCGATCACAACAAACACCGAACAACAACTGATCCTAAGACGAATTGAAATCGGTTTGTGTCTGGTCAACGTTCGACAGCCCAGCAGCTGATAGCGTGCAGGGGAATCTGATAAGAGACACACTGTGGCAGGTCTACTTAGATATGCAATGAGTGATGGAAGTGTGATTAGTCCGAAGGCATGCTGGGACCAAATGCTTTCTTATCGATCGCAGTCTGCTGTCAAGAAGAATGCGGACATTTCGGCCGACCGACGGAGAGCGGTGAGGCTGGCCGGCTGTTATCACGGAAAGGTTTGTTTTTAGCACAGATGTGTGACGAATTTAGATTTGCTGTATCTTATCGGCGTACGCTGGGGAGTATCGAGAGTGGAGAGATTTATTTTGGAGCCTGAACGAATCTGGAGAGATTTTGAAGTGCCCTGCGTTGTTTTGATTTGGGGAAACGACGCAATAGTGGGTTGTGTTGTGTGAACCGTTGGGCTTCCAAGTCGGCTCGCTTGCACCACTTCTCTACTTCCGTTCCCGTGTTAGGTGCCCACCTAGAGGCCCGTCCAACACCCACCACCCGCCCATCAGTAGCCCATCAATTTGTCGACGATAAATCAAGTGTCTATCTCACACCGAAATCCTCTCATCCTCTTCGCCCGGTTTATATGGGCTTCATGGCAATTGTCCGGGCAAACAGTGGAATTTATCTGCAAAATGTTACGCGTCGTTTATCTGATAAATAAGTTTTACGATCTTTTTATTACACATTGACGACAGATAAACTATGACTGGCTCCAGGTTGTGCCCATCCGGCTGGGCTGCGCAAATGGCAGCACTTGCCGAGGGAATGACCACTATGCCCTTAATCGAAGCCCACTATCGGCTTTGTTTTTACTTTTTGACATCGTAATCGCTTGCTGTGCAGCCACTTATCGCTGTTTGACAGAGAGAGCGTTTGTTTTATTGAATGTCAACTGGGCGAGAGTGTTGACAGTGGGGGGTGGTGGTGGTTGGTGTTTTGTTTTGTTTTGGATTCTAGTTCAGTGGAGGGATGAAGGAGGAAGCTGAAAACACACACTGATGGCGTGATGAAAGGTGGACGTGTACGTGGTGTAGGGAAAAGTTGAATGGGGTTGAATTCGAAGTTTGTTCTGTCGGGGAATGTCTATTGACGGCCCACTGTGATGGTAGAAGATTGGACGGAATGGATGGTTCATGGTATGCTGGTAGGGGACGAGTGCCTGCTGACCACAGAACATGCGATCTCACTAGGATGTTGAAGTCTGTGGATCTACTGGTCTTTACTGCCTATTTCCATCGACTTCCTTTTGATTAATTGCAGCATTTTAGGCGCAAAATGCCAGCAACATTTCACTCATGAACCATCTTTTGCTCGCTTATTGCTTTCGTGTAGCCATTCGCTTTTCTAGCTCTTCCTGATGATTTCCCGCTGTTAATCGTTGAATGGCGTTCTCTTCTTCGTCTACTTCTCTGTCTCATGTTCATGTGTGTTGCCAATTGCTTTGTTTTGCGTTACAATCCATGTAGGAAATGCACCTTGATTCACATCAAGTTAACGTGTCTGACTGTTGGCAAGGTAGCACTCAGACGTAGTCTAACATAGACCCGTTGTGTTATTACTCGCGTCTAGTAGTTCCTTCTCTCCAAACTGGTTTGGGGTTCTGGCAAAGCATTAAAGATGCCCGAGACTAAAACTGCTCAGTTCGATCATGCTGTTGATCTTAGGGAGCAGAGGGCGTGCAAATTGTAGAGAAGTTGCACCATCGATTCATCTCCTTCGTGGTCACTGCAGCTTCTACAGAAGTGGAGCAGTGCACCAATCTAAATTTGGTGCAGTGCCCAGTGATGCCGACGCTTAGAGATCTGGAAGCCAACCTGCGTATTCTCATCCCTTTCCAAGGTTGTCCACCTCCGTTCGTCACTATGGGGGTTTCAGTTTTTCCCATTTTGCCTGACTGAGGAATCAAGTTCAGAGGCGTAAAGTAGTTGCCTAGATGAACATGACTAGATATCATCATCGCCTGACCCGGGTTAAGCACACAATAGAGAACGACATCGACACTAACTCATTAGGACGCCCGAATGCGTCTGGCGATTTTTTTAAACGTGGTCCAACCACATCGTCCTGAGTGTCAATCAACCGCATTTAAGACATGTCACGGATGTCATGATGATGTGGACATTAGTGCCACGTGATCAAACCATCGAAGCATAACCCTCTTTCCGCTCGAAGCGGCAGCTAGTCAACATTGAGTCATACGCATAGTGCACGAGTAACCCCCACAACTACTTACTTGCGACGCATGAGGTATCCGAGCTTGAGCCTTTACTGCCTTCCATAGGTGACGGTCGTGTGCACGCTGGTTCCAGTCAAGACCAAGCTGTCTTTGGTCCGCGATGACTGTCTGTACCTACCGGGGGTTGGGCTTTCCTCTTCTTCTCTAACCAAGGTGTTCGGGTCCAAGGACCTTCTTAGCTGGAGCATTGTTGTCCATGCGCTCAATGTGGACGAGCCAATGAAGTCGACGAATTTTTGCATCCAGACAGCCTGGTATAGCGTGCTGAGTTCGCGGTTGTGTCTTCTCGTTCATTCGCCTTCCTCACAGACAGGATCATTTTTCCGTCGGTATCAAAAATCAGCTCTCCTGTTTTGCTTATCGTCCAGCTTTCGGCTCCATTAAGCGGAACTGGCAGAATAATAGTGAGTTTTGCAGAACACGAAGTTGGTCCTTCGAGTCGTGTGTTTCGAGCCCAATTTTTTTTGGAGAAACTGAGGTAGCATCGGTTAAATCATCCGTTTCTGAGGCTTGTTGTTGTTTCGTAACTGTTGTTTTTTGTGTGGCCGGGCAGTTACCCCGACGGCACAACCCCCAACCAGGAGGGCCAGTTCGTTTTTTGGTACCCCTAGGACAAGAGGTCGTACTTATAAGTTTGGCAGGTTGAGCTCGGGTGAACTACAACCAGTACCCGATGGCTACCACTTGGAGGTAAAATAAGCACAATTGGTGTGTAGGAAAAGTTGCAACACTGGGCATCGCCAGGTTGACGCCAGTCAGTGCCAACGCGATTCCCACAGCACCCAGCCCAGGACACCCAACACGGACGTCACGGCAGACAGATATAACTTTGAGGTAGTTAAAAACTTTGTCTACCTAGGAACCGCTATCAACTCAGACAACGACACCAGCGCTGAAATCAAACGAAGAAAAACTCTTGCCAATCGGTGCTTCTTTGGGTTAAGAAAGCAATTGGTAAACAAAGCCCTTTCTCGAACAACCAAGGTAACGCTTTACAAAACCTTAATCGTCCCAGTCCTGCTATATGGCGTGGAAGCATGGACTCTGTTAAAAGCGGATGAAGCAGCCCTTGGTTGCTTCGAGAGGAAAATTCATAGTGTGATTTTCGGTCCCGTCTGCACAGATGGTGAGTGGAGGAGGAGATACAACGTCGAACTATACGGGCTGTTCAGCGACATCGACTTAGCCAGAAGAGTGAAGATCCAACGATTGAGATGGCTAGGTCACGTAGAGCGGATGGAAACCAATGCTCCGGCCCGAAAAGTCTTCGAATCCACCCCCGAGGGATGGCGCAATAGAGGAAGACCGCGACTCAGATAGCGCACGCAAGTGGAAAGGGACCTCAACCAACTATGCGTGCGAAACTGGAGACAGCTAGCTAAAGTTCGAGCTGGCTGGGGACGGTTGTTGGTAGAGGCCCAGGTCCACCCCGGACTGTAGCGCCACCTTAAAAGTAAAAAGTGCGGTAGCATCGGCTTCCAAGGGCGATCTCCAATATGAGTTCACAAACTCCCACCCAAGGACCAAGAAATCTCATGTCGGCAGCTGTATTCGTGATCTTATTCTTTCGGTCATTGCCCAAATTTCAAAGCATGCGTGAGTTGGGTGAAATGCTTTAAACCAAGCTGTTTCAAAATTGCAGCTTGGCCAATCCTGTCGGCATTACTCTTGCCATCACTCGTGAACATAACCTAAGCTTCTCCACCTGCTTCACTGGAACTCCACTGATATGTAGAGTGCAGTGAATAGGTCTTCTAGAAAGGACCATAAGCTCCACAGTAACCTCCATCCCAGCATCTGGACATACTTCCATAAAAGTACCGAGTGCGCGCTGGAGTTCCGTCTAGGAGGATGTGAGGATAAATAAGTCATCTGTCATCAGTTAACTCTCACAATGTAAACCATTCCAAGCCTCGGCGGCGCTGCAAGCATCCAATTCACATTTGCAATGAAAAGGAAAAGGCGAAAGAAACCACCCTTGGCGAAGTACAACGCCCATAACGAAAGGTGTTCATTTAGCAACGTTGAGCCGAATACAACTGCCCTCAATAGGCAACTATTAATCTCACATTCCAGTGTTTACCTAGAACATAGGTTCCCAACCTTTGAGTCTGTGCGGACACCCTGCAACCCATTTACCTCACGGCGGACCTCTCCCAACTTACAACCGTCGTGGAATGACAATAAAGACGAATTTTTTGTTCTATTGAAAGGCCGTCGCGGACTCCTTTGAAAGTGCACAGGTTGAGGATGGCTGACCGGGAGGAACTTGGTCGGCTGCCTTTTCCAAATCAACAGCTTTTGATTGGCTTGGCATACGCCTGAGAGTGAAAAACTGGTCAGTTGTGCTTCTGCCGCACAGTTCATCCCCTGAATGAACTCGCTCACAAAACACCATTCGCTTGAATCTTAAATTTTTATTTGAATTCTTGTTGGATGTAACAAAGTGTAAACTGTTTTCCTCTCACTGCTTGTTCTAGCCAAGTCGAGAATAAACAAACAATTTCTTAACAAAATACAAGTCTGCTTAAACAACTAGATTCACTACTGCTGTCTTCCTCCTCCCATTGCAAACTGCTTCCTCGTCTAAATCCCTGTCTCTCGTCCTTCTTTTAAAAACCTACAAACTGTGTTGCATCAACCAAAAGGTGGCCATCTACAAATCAAATAAACTTAACAAACTTGGTGTTTCTCTGGCAAAAAAATGAACAAAACAATTTTGAACACCATTTAACTATCGGCAGAGGCTCATGCCAAGTCCGCTTCCACAATTCTAGTCTAGATTCGCTTGCGAAAATAGATAACATCTCTTATTGGTCTAGATCTAAGCTTAGTCTGATAAAATCTTAGGGCTCTAAAATATGTCTGTTTGAGTGGTCGTTGGCACATAGCCAATCGTTTATGCAACATTAGTACGGAGACTAGACTTATGTTCTTCTAGAAAAAATAAATTCATCACTTAGCGGCTAGGTCACTTAGACTAGGCTTACTTGCTAGGGTTCTTGTATTTTTTTTTAAAGCTTTACCATTGTTCTTTCAGACACCCATTAGGGTGAGAATTAATCTACTTTTGGGGAGGGTGGTCCCTCAATCAAGTGGGGTACCTCAAGGCTGCCATTTGGAACCTTTTCTTTTCAACTTCCCCCCCATTTTATATGTAAGAATCGACGGGATATCGTTCGGCCTCCTCCAGCATATGCCTGAAGTCCATTGGGCGGCCGGCGTTGCCGTTCATTCCAGTCTTGGCCGGCGGAGCATGATTCACATTGTTGGAGGCGTTCTTCAAGTGGCCATTCATCATGCTGACGTGATGGCTTATCGTTGGCACAGCTCCCGGCACGTTGTTCTCCAGGTCACTCAGTATGGCGTCCGTCTGATCGGACACGTCGCGCATCGATGTGGTGTTCGGTCGACTGGTGTAGTCGTTGGCGTTGGAGTAGTTCGGATTGTTGGTCAACCGCTGGACGTGGCTGCGAATGATTTTCTCGAATTCCCGCTGCACCGATGGACTGTCGGTGTCGCCATCGACCTGGAAGAGAACGTTGTGGGATTAGTCTTGCGACGGTTCTGCGAATTGGGTGCATTTAATTTACGATCAACAGGCGGTGGTTGTTGTCCATGAGCTTTAGCATCGGCAGCGTTTGCTCTCGGAAGAGCTCCAGACGCCTGCGGAACGACGAGACCGTGTCATCGACTCGACCACGGCCCAGCTGGAGCTTGGAGCAGTCCAAGAGCACCACTGGCGGTCGGACTTTGTACTAAAATGAGAGAGGAGGCGATCATAAAGGATTCCCAGCATCCAGAGACCATGGGGCGTACCTTGTTTTCGAAGTATTTGACTTGCTGCAGATTCCTCGGGTACCCGTCGATGATGATGCCCTTCTTGTCCATCAGCTGGCGGATGTTCACGTCCAGCAGGGCGCTCAAGTTCTTCTCCGGGACCATTTCGCCCGCGGTCAGGGCTTCCTTCACGGCGTAGCTCTCCGTGTTAGCCCGCGGCGCTGAGTCGGTGATCGTCCGCAGCAGGCGGCCCACACTGAAAGAGCGAAGAGTGAGACAACAGGCCCATCCGCGGACATCCCATCACACTCACCTTATATGCCCCCAGCCGGGATTCAGGCCAACCGCCTTCAGGCACAGCGTCGCCTTATTGCTTCCCGGCCCGCCGATCACCCATATGACCGGCGGCACGCTATTGCCGACATGATTCACAGCCTGCATGGCAGTGGATAAGTTCTGTCCCATCAGCGCGACCGCATCCACTGCCGGTGCATGCGGCTGCTGATACTGTGACCGTCCGCCCGTCACTTCAGCGTGAACCTCTTGCACTCGGCTTGCCGTGGCTGAAGCTGTAGCTGCCGCCGACGCTGACGCAGACGTGCGGCCAACTGCAAGCTCTGTAATATTCTTCTCTTGACTAGGAGCAGTTTCAACACTAACTATACTGCCGGGTATGTCATTCATCCCTCTGCCCATACCTGAAACTCCATTTAGGATGGCTTCTTGATTCTCTAAGGCACTTAGAATGTCAAGTATGGCGGTGCGAAAGTCTTTATAGACCTCCGTTGGCGCACGTTCGCCATTCACCTAAAGGATGTCAAAAAGAGGAAAAAGACAAAAGGAAGGACATCACATGAATCCGTGCGGTGGTGGCGATTAACTTACCGCTAGGAGCATGTCGCTCTGATCGAAGTAATCAGCGACGGGCATAACGTTCTTAAAAAAATTTTCTAATTCCATTTTGGCCAGAGAGAGAACAACGTGACCCAGCTTGGCCCCGTAGTCGATTTGCTTCTGCAGCACCGATTGGCGCCACGATATCAGTATTGCACCGTTCACCACTTGAATCTGAAAGAGGGAGAGGGGAGAGACCGTGGTGAGTTTGCTGCGTGGGGAGTGTCCTTGAAAGCCGATGCTTATTGATCTCCTCGTGGCCGGGCAAGGTCTTCTGAGCGAGTTCAAATTCCGACCGACTTGATTTTCAGTTAAAAATACTCAAAGCACGCGGATGGGGGAAATCGATACGACAAGGGCTGTTTGACTTTCCCATCCGTAAGATCAGACCGCTAGCTCCCTCCCCCCCCCAGTCCTTGAGGTAGGCCGTTCAGAGAGTGAGAGCTACCACTCAAAATTACCACATACGACTAGGAATGTCCTTGTGCCCACCGTGCGGCCGCCTCCTTCGAGCAACTCGTGTGCATTTGGCAATAAATAATTGAGTAGCCACCGCCGGCTGACAAGCCTCATGATAATTTTCGGTGCCGACCGGCTCGACAGGAGGACTACTTATTTACACAACATTACCCTTGATTACACATACCCGTGCGCGCGTACGCACGCATGTGTGTGCGTGTGTGCCTCCGAGCGAGCGCATGTCCGTGCGGCAGTTGAATTGTAGTTCCAATTGCCACACGGAGCTTGAAACTTCGACGGTCGGTGGCGTTTTGTTAACACAATTACTCGTTGTTAATTTAATTGTGCCTCGGCAAGGCCCTGGCCTGGCAAGGACAAGAAGGAGGTGTCTTTCTTGAATGGGACCCACCACCCACCCCTCAGTCATTAATGGATACTTACTTTTTCTGAATACTCTACGACGTCACGCATGGAACGTGGATATCCTGAGATAAGATACGCTTTGGCAGCTGGAGCCATCTTCATTTCAAGCATCAGCACTTCGGTGACGGTCTTCGAGGATAATTGTGCAAAATCTTGCATATCTGCGAACAAAATCACCGTCAGTTCCTTGTCCCTGGCCAGAGCTTGAGTCTTTGACTTACCATTACCCATGGCGTACTGCTGCAGGAGATCCATCATGTTGATGTGTATGACACCGCGTCGCTCCTGCATGAAGGTGTCACAGTGGGTGACTTTGCCACTACCTGGGCCGCCTGAATGCAAACGAGGATTAGTCTCACAGTTGGAGGCCGACCTCATCAATCGGTGAACTTACCTAAAACGAATATCACGGGAACCTTTGGTGGATCGAATTTTATTTTGCCAGCGTTGTCCATTTCGATTGACTGGACGTTCAGTGGGGTGCCCACTTGTCTGGCACTGGTCCGATTGCGGGCTGAGGTGCGTTTCCACGCGTCGTTGCCGGTTTCGTTTGTGTCCTGTGCCGCGCTGGCATCTAGAATAAGGTGGCTGCATTAAAAAAAGGGGGTTTGCAGGGGAACCATCGTGACATGAACAACCCCCAAGACCTTAGAGGTCACCCCCGAATGCACCTGGCTGCGTGCTGGATGAGTTTTTAAATTCACCAACCTTGGGCGCGAGCCGAATTTGTTTGAATTAGGTGACGATCTAATTGATTGTTAGAACGTTACCACGCAATAGATTCCCCAGCTCGTGTGTGTGTGGCTAAATATATTCGTTCCCATGGATTTGACGACCATCAGGCAGTCGGGCAGCAGTCGTGCGGATGAATTATTCAAAGCACTTGAGTCCCTTGCAGCTATTATCTGTGAGTTTTTTTTGTCGTCTTTGGAATTCGAAATTTCGTCGCGAGCTATTTAAGGATTGTTACAAATTGCAAGCAGGTTGAGAAGTGAGTTCAGACTGCCACTGGATGTATGCACATAATTTAATTTAGTTGACAGAGCAGAAGAGAATTGAATTCGGGTGGAGTGGTATTGGTTGTGGATTTTATCAGGTTTTGAATCTGCAGAGTAACTATAGTTTCTGTCATTAGCGTCTTTAAAATTGACTCAATGAACTGCAAACACAATGTGGCTAAGTTCGTGTGTAATCTTCGTCACCCTCTACTTGTTATGATCATTACAAGTAGTCTTATCGAGGTATTTCTAGAATGTGAAGACCCTAGTTGTGTCAACTCAATCGCTTCATTTCCACAATACCAACCGATTCAAACAAACCCCACTCTATTCCCCTTTAAGTTCAATACCCACAAGGAATGCCCACCAGAAGCCCACTGTCCTCTGCTTTCTGAAGTCGATTATGCCTTCCGCAACCACATTCAACAACCAATATCCCTTAAAAGTCCTTGTGATCATCAAATTAAAAATTGGTTGCCTCAAATCAAAAAAGTCGCTCTGTTCGTTTACCATTCACAGCATTTTTTCGGCTGAGAAATGTCTTGTTTCTTAAAAGTCGATTTTCTGCAGCAAAAGTGCGTCTTGGGCGTGTGTGGATTACTAAGTGCCAGCCTACCACTTTGGATTTTTCTCAATTGTTACCGATATTCGGCTAAATGAGTTCTTTTTGTAATTTCTTGGGGATTTCACTTTTTTTTTTTGGATAGGCCTGGCAATGACATCAGTCGCAATTCATGAAATGTCATACAAAAGGTACATTCACATTGTAGTTCAACCCGATCGAAAAACCGCGTCGGATAGACCAATGTGTACTAAATATCCGATCCGACGGTCATATTGGCGGTCGGATGTAGTGACAAAATGAACACTGCCAGTGAGCAGCAGCTACAAATTTCCATTCATGTTTTTAATTTCAACGAGTGCACAGGTGCCCATGCCGATGAACTGCCTGCCGAGCTCCTCAAAGCAGCTGGTGATGATTTGGTAAGGTGCATACACCAACTCATCTGGTCGTATGAAAGTATGCCCGATGGATAGAATCTCAGCATCGTTTGCCCGATCCTAATGAAAGGAGACCCTCTAAACTGTGCCAATTATAGAGGGATAAGTGTTCTAAATATATTCTATAAGATATTTTCTGCCGTTTTGTGTAAACGCCAGAAAACCAACGTTAACAGCCTGATTAGTCAATATCAGTGCGAGTTCAGGCCAGCGAAATCCTATAACTTCGAGGTAGTGAAAGACTTTGTCTACCTAGGCTCCGAAGTAAATACAAGCAACGACACTAATAATAATAATAATAATATGAGTGGCGCTACAGCCCGTAGGGGGCCAGGGCCTAGCTTCTCAGCCACCACTCGTGTTGTGCATGCTATTGTTCTCTGAAGAGTGGAAGGGACCTACAGTTTTATGCCGACTCCGAACGGCCAAGTTTGAGAAGCTTTTTCTAGACAGGAAATACTCTTTGAGCATTGTCAGTGACTCGAAAGAGGTGAGGTCGTGGAAATTTGTTTTTGTCGCTCAGAGCTGTAATCGAACCTACGACGTTGAGGTTGGGATCGACGCACATACCCATAACGCCACGGGCCACCACAAGCAACGACACTACTGCGGAGATAAAACGGTGGATCACGTTGGCCAACCGCTTCATTTTTGCACTCGGTAAGCTCGGAATAAAGCAATCTCTCGAAAAACCAAGATATCGCTATATAACACCCTGATGCTGTATGGCGCAGAAGCATGGACTCTAACTAAAGCGGACGAGGATATTCTTGGGCGCTTCGAGAGAAAAGTCCTCCGAATTATCTTCGATTCCGTATGTGCGTGTGGATGGTGTTTGGAGGACGAATGGACACCAATGCTCCGGCCCGGAAAGTCTTCGACTCCAACCCCGTGGGACCACGCGGTAAAGGAAGACCACGTCTACTGTGGCGCACTCAGCTAGAAGGGGACATTAATAAGTTGAACGTGCGTGGCTGGAAGCAACTAGCACAGGACCGAGCTAGATGGAGAGGAATGCTGGTTGAGGCCCAGGTCCACCCCGGACTGTAGCGCCAACCAAAGAAGAAGACGAGGAGAGAAAAATCAGCGGCTGAATTAGGAAATTATGTGTTTTATCGATAGAGTTAAGGGTCGCTTACCAATTTAGGACATCATCATAACTGAAAGAAAAACTTAAGCTTCGGTGTTGATCCCACGAAACTACCCTTATAAGTGGAAGGTAGAGCATTTTTTGGTCGTTCGGCCCTGTTGAACTACATGCAGTACAATGTGGACGCCGCTATTGACGTTTGGAAAGCAGTAATTCCAGAAAGGGGGAACTTGTTAGATTTGATTTTTTAACAAATGTGGTCACAAAATGTTGTTGAAAAATTACTTTAATCGATTCATAACCGCGTCGTGTCTGCCCTTGGTTGTAGGGATTCCAAGTTCGAATCCCAGTGAAAGCAAAGGACACTATGCTTTTTTTGGGTTTTCAAATATGGTCACCATCACCATTTGCCGTTGGGATGAAAATAACAGCACTGGGTATCATAATGAACAAACAGTCGTGTAAGTGTGCTGGAATTTTCGCTGGCAGTCCAAAAGCCTAGCTAAACCTAACCACGTCGTCGTCTGGGATTGGGCAAAAAATTAACCATCCGTCCTCTGTTCTAACTCGGTAGCATATGCAAAGCTCGCACTAAACAGACTGCCGAGCACGCAGCTCCGGTGGACACATGAGCCATTTTGAGACGCAAATGAATTCAGTGGTGCACACAAAAACTTGCGAAGGAGCTACGCCATTTTCGAGTACTGTCGGACGTACGTGTGCATAAGTGCTTGAGTGAAAGAACGTATCCAACTCCTGTACGTTTTTCAAGATTTAAAGAAAAAAACAGTGCTTGCAATATCTATGGACTATAGAAGTGATTAACAACTGCCTCCTCTCATTCCATCCCCATGCACCGCATTTTCCCCACAATCCTTTTCCAATGTCTCTTCCTCATGCTTGCACTATCGACACTACTTAACGTTGACTAGGTCTATCGTCTAAATAAAAGTTCCCATCAATAATCAAGAATCTCTATGCTCCCGCTTCTCATCTCACACATGTGGCACTGTCATTGTCTCTTCGAGAAATGACCTCAAGTTCTTGACCAGTGACACCGGTCGTTTTGTTATCTCTCGTGTCATACTCCAACATTTTATCTGTCCAGTGCCAATTGCAGGTCCCTTAAAGTTGACTAAATGGTCGCCACACGACAGCCACCATCCAGAAGTTGGTATAGTTGCTGGCATACGAGAACGACAGTCAAATGATTGGTCTCGAACATAGCCAGGCATTTGCTTTCATTGATTCGGAGGCGACCAAAAAATATGTTAATCAGTGAACGAGGGCAATATGAAGCATAAGCTGACTACAAGGAAAGACGCAGATCTTCGGCTAAGGGCACAAAGTGACAACATAGGCCGGACTTCGTCTACCTCGGCTCCAAGTAGTGAGTAACTATGCTAGTAAACTATGTCCTGCTATATCGCGCAAAGACATGGATAATCTTAAGAGCATATGAAAAACCTCTTGGCCTTCTCCAAAGAAAGGATTCGCGCTTGGAGTAGAATATTCAACCAGCAATCAAATCTACAAATTTACGGCCTCGGAGTGTGAGATGGCTCTGGACATGCCAGTGGGACCGTGCAACAGAGAACGCCCAAGGAACCACCGACGCAGCCAGGTGGATAATGCCCTCAACTAACTTGTTGTAATTGGAGTTTTTAAGGACCGCTCTGGAACGAACCGGGTCCATCCCTGACCCAGACTCTAACTCCATCGGAAGTCGAAGAAGGTGGGAATATCATGACAGACAGCTTATGACTGAATCACTGACGCTCGGTAGTTAATGCACCTAAAATTGTGTGAGGACAACTTCAACCTTCCAAGGATTGTCAGCAATTCTTCGAGGCAGCTTAACTAGCAACCACTTTTGTTGTGCGTGAAATTGTTCACGACTCCGGACCGACCCCAAGGAACTTTTCTAGACAGCTTTCCTACCTTAGCGATGTGAAGCAGTCCTTTATGAATGTTGTGTGGGGGTCGTTTCATTTTCGAAAAATCACACTCTCCTGGGTCAACGCATATGGTCCCTGCCTCCATTACGTGAACGCAGACATAATCAGAACCCATCAATTCCCCTCCCACTCAGGGTTACCTTCTCACTTACGTGGCAAATTATGCTTCCGACACAGAACCCAAACAGTGTCCCAAATCCATCCCAATCACTGTGCGATTTCCGTTCAGGAAATACCCTCAAAATGACCCGCTCACTAGTCCCATTTGCATTCACATTCAACAGCGAGCTACCCGTTCACGACTGCACTCTACACACAGCAGTCCGGCGCTCCTTGCACACGGCCAACAGGTGTAATCGATAAACAATTGTCGTCACGGCACAATCCCTTTCAGAAATCGCCATAATTTTCCCTCACGTCATTATATCCTGGTAATAAGCGAATTTTTTCCCTCAATGAACGCAACAACAAAATTGCACAACCAAAACAATGCGTCCCCCAGCCGCCGCCACGATGTGCCCAGTGTCCACCACGGCCATACCCACTGCCATGTGCTGCGGGTGAGTACATAGTCGTCCTCTCGGTCGGTCGTATGTGTGCCCGTGAGCCTTAACACGTGCACGTGGTGTGGCCGTGTGTGTGTGCGAGCGGGCAAAACGGAATTGAACCTTTCTTAATCACATGTCAGGACATGGGACGATTTCCTATTGATTTTTTCAGCAGCAATCCCCATTGCGGGTGCTGTCGATTTCTTTGGCTTTTATTGTTCGACGGCTCCTCTCCCGCACACAGGGACGCGGCGCATGCATGTGTGGGAGGGAGCATGTGTGCGGTCAACAGAGAGACTGACGGGGGATGGGTTGCTGTTGTTGTTGGACCTTGAACCACGATGGTTCGTGGGAAGGTAGCACTGTTTTTGTTTTTTTTTTCTTCTCAACAACAACAAAAGCTGTTTCGATTGTCGCAATGAGTTCGGGTGATGGCGGCGGACTGAGGCTGGGAATTTTCCTTCAAATCATGCAGAGCCCAGTTGGTTTTGGCTCATTTTTCGGAAGGTAACTCGCGACCCTCTTACGGTCTTACGCAACAGTCGTGAAATAAAGGGTGACCAGATAGCAATGATAGTTTTTCCAATGGTTTTATTTCAGCCGATGTTAAAGCTACTGCAGACATCTAAAATTCAAAATAATAAGGAAGGTCTGCCATTTTATCAAGCATCTTTGCAGGTTTGCCGCACTTGCGAAATTTATTAAAAAATATAAAAATTCTAGATCACTTGTGGGTACGCAACACCAATTTCGTCGTGATTGCTCTCGTCATCTTGTCTTAAGTTTTCAGGCAATTCGTACTGCCCCCGCCATGGAATGGCTTGAGCGAGAGTTGGTACACTCTTTTGGACATTATGCCACCCACCAGACAGAGATTGTTGCGAAATGAGGGTTAGAGCGTTCATTAATTGGGCGCCACGATCATGCGATTTGACAAAACTTGCTTCTTTCTCTGAGGCTACGTCGAGTCCTTAGTCAACCATTTTTGTACGTGCTTGAGCCTAAAAAACTAAACTCTATTGTCGGAGTTGTCAAAAAGTGCCTCGACAACTTGAAGCACTGCCAATGGACCGTCGTTAAACTCACACAAAGAGATGTGGAGTGTCGCAGTGTCTTAAGATCCTCCCTCCATCAGGAAGGATGTCAGAAGTCTCTACATTGTCAGTACTCTCCTCAATTCCTTGCCATATTTATTCAAACTTATCAGCCACGCAATCCACCACGTTCGCCATTTCAAAAGAACAACTCCATTAAACACAAATTTCCACTACCTGCCGTCAATTTCAGTCAATTTAATGTCAATTATTTTAATAAGCACAACATTTGAGTAATCCTTTCGCCGAATGCATATAATTATCGTCGCTCGCCCGCCCCGCTTCAGTCCATTCCAAGGACAACCTATAGCCACTCGTAATTGGCAAGAGATTAATTGCAATTTATTGTAATTGTTCGTGTTAATCCCGGCGCTGTTTTCCTTGCCACTCCCCGGGTAATTGTTGAATCATGTCCTGGCTAATTCCATGCTACCCCGTGGATGGGTGTGACCATTCTGCAATGTGCTTGCAAATTATTGTTTTCATTTTACTTCTGATGAAGACATAAACTATCGCGTGATTGAAAACGGTTCGACTCCCTCCGCCAGTTGAGATTCAGTCAAGCGAAGGAGTTGTGCTTCCATGCGAAACTTTGCGGCGAAGAGACAATAAAAACAAAAAATTGACAAAATCAACGATGTCAGTGAGTTTTGTTGATATTTGTCAGTGAGAGGGGGGTTTGTGTATGGTGAGAGGAAACCTAAGCAATTTACTGGTCTTTAACGCGCAAAATGGACTTCGATTTCATTGGACTTCCTGCGTTCCATATGCCATCCACAAATGCGTATAAGCAGCGTCAAGTTGTCTACCGGCAGAGCCGGAAGAGGCGTAGAATGTGACGTACCTCCACGTCTTGAAGGCCTCTCAGCCAGACAGAGCCACAGTCTCAGAGCCACAGAGGCCCCTATATAGAATTTCGGATTGGGGGGCTTCCAGTAGGGGGGTTTTACTAGGCGTATACATCTGCTTTAATCGTCGACTAACAAGCAGTAGAGTTCAAGACGAAGAACTTCCATCTGGATGAAGATCTGCTTGATTTTGTATAAAGGTTGGGAGACGTCCTGAATTGCATCCCGAAAGTATGCAACAGTTTTTTCCCACGTTGTTGATCTCGCCACTAGACTGACAGACGACGGAGCCTTTTGTGACACAGTCGCTTCCCCAGCTACCTTCTAGCTATAATATTCGGTGTAAACTAAGAGTCAATGCGTGATGGAACTTGCCAGGTATGCCAGGTAATGCTTGCAAAATCACAACGCTTCAGGCAATCTGGTCCAGTCTCGACCCGAAAATAACTAATGGCTTCATCTTCAGCAGTGGGAATAATGACCACACACTGCCTATTGATCCTACACACGATGGGACTAAGACTATCCTCTAATGATTTATACAGAAGCTGCCTAGATGAACAAGAGGAGAAAAGTGTGCAACACCTTCTCTGCAGCTGCCCTACACTCGCCTCGACTAGGAAAGCTTCACTGGGCTCCTACTTTTTTCAAAACTTAGTGAAACGCCAGCTAAGTCAAGACTGGACTTCACTGACAAATATGGCTGGTTGTCGTAGCAATCGTGTCGCCGCAACACATTTGTGTTAAGTCACGTGGCAGCACAATGGGCGTACATTAGCCTAAGTGCACCCTTACCACATTACCTACCTACATACCTTCTTCAAAGGTGGAGCCGCAAATGGACCCGAGTAGTGGAACTACGTGAGCATCGGAAGGGCTTCTTGTACTCTAAGAGACCCAGCTTATGTGTCAAATACTGGTTTGACTGCGAGCTATCATTCAGTTAACGCTTGACTCATTAGGCTAGCTGATATTTAGTCTGCTCTAAGGCCAGGAGAAGACAGTCTAGTTTCTTCCAATCAGTCCACTTGCCTGTGGTCCATGTCGAGTCATGTGGTTCATGACTTCAGATGTGACAGCGCTTAAGTGATGTGCAATTTGGTCTCTTTAAGGCCAGCACCAGGCTGGTTTTGAAGCCCACACTTCGTGACATCGTGCGAAGGTTCTGAAATGGACTCTATAATCCCCAGCTTACGACATGGCATTTCCTGGTTAGGTATAGTCGTTTTTAAATCTTCCTTCCATGCCTATCGCTCAACTTCTGCTCGTGACCAGTTCTTTTCAGGCCTCCTCTGGATAGTTGGAACTATAGTCACTATCACTATGGGCTTTCCAACAAATCTTTGACCGTCCTAGATTATGTCCTAAATCATGATTCGGTCAGCCAGCGGAGGTGAGAATGAGGAGCGTATATTGCCATGTTCCTGTGTCAAACGGCGACAAATTGAAGTCACAAATTTCAAGTGGTGCAAGTGGTGGGTATGTACGTTTAGTAAGAAACACAACAGCCACACATAGGTTGGGCTCATGGTGGTAACACAAAATCTATGAATATCTTTCTAAAGCGTAGAAGCTGGCTGACTCCTATGCTGCGTAGTTCAGCCAGTTTATCAAAGTAGTAGGCTTCCAGACGGCTAAATCTGCAGCATGAGAGACTACTGTAGTTACATAGCAGGTGTAGAAAGGTTTTCTCCTCATTCTCGTCTCAGAAGCTTCCACAGAATACGTTGCAGGCGAAGCCTAGAATGAATGCGTGTGTTCCAATGGCGTACGCTTAATCGACTTTTAGACCAGTTCTTTGGGAAGAATATTCTGCGTACGATAATTGATGGAAGAATTGGAGAAAACTCAAGAGCGAATTTTAAGGGCTCCACGATATCAGCGATTCCATTTAATAGGCCTTGTAGAGTGGATGTAAACCGACTCTTTGGATGATGAATCAAAGCATCACCAAGGGTCGACAGAAGACTTTGGTAGGCCTTCTAGGGCAATTGAAAGATGAACAACAACATCTACAAAAATGCCTTACTACCCACTATACATTTTTTTGGTGAAAAATTCGATTTCGGAGTCTCAGAGATTCGATTCCAGCAACTTTCATAATTTACGACTCTACATTTTTTTTGAGTCATTGACAATCGTTTAGGAAGCACTTCTTAGACTTCGCCGTTCGGAGTGGCATGCATTTTGATATCGCATCGGCTCGCGGTAGAACAATATAACGCACAATACAAGTGGTTCCTGTGGGAGATAGGCACAGATCCACTCCAGACTGTAGCTAGAGTACATGGGAAACTTGATTCCAGGTCAAGGAATGCTTGAGGCCGAGTCTTTTGCAAATATCAGTGCGTGAAAGTGTGTAGAGGGTCAGGCCCTTGCTTTTCAGCAACCACTCATGTTGTGTGTGCTTTTTTTCTACCACGAGTGAAAGGGGCTCACAGTACAGAATACTCTTTCAGCATTATCAGTAACTTGAAGAAGATTGGGCAGTGGAAAGTTTATTTTTTCGTACCAGGGATTGAACCTATACACCTAGACAAGTAGGTCTAGGTGTGTTGCGGTTGATGTAATACCAACAACACCACAAGCCTGCACAGAGAAGTTTCTTGAAACAGAAGCAAAGTCTCAATCATATCCTCTGTTTTGAGGATAATTTCAGAATTCTTCTTATGTTCATCCTTCAGTTAGCAAGTCTTTTAAATAGAAGAATGCTGCCAAACATCATGTAAGTCACGGCTCAATATTCCCTTTTGCTGTTGGATTAGTGCAGACAAACTTAACCGTGGCTTTTGAAATGTCGTTCCTTTGGTTTAGACGTGTCTTATACTCAAGTTTTTAAATAAATCTGTTTCCTCTTTCTTTGTACAAAGAGAACATACGAAGTTCTAGATTGGCCCCCTTCTCTCGGTATTCCACAATTTTGTCTGGCCGTTGTTGGAAGACGAAAAAGTTTCTTTGACGGAATGACTTGATATTAAAGAATGAAACCCGCGGGATCTTGTGGCTCCTTCTAAAAATTAGAAACGAATGCACAAGAAAATTTGCAAAAATCCCTTACTAACCATTGTTAGATTTTTTCAATTGAAAATGTTGATGTTGCCTATACGCAAACATGAAAACAGGCGCACAGAAGTCAATGGTAGGCTTATTTGGGCTGCTGTGGCAGTCGAAAGATGAACTCAGAAGTCCATAAGGAATTCCTTACTAACCACTGTCAATATTTTTTTTGGGTAAATCTCAATGTCGCCGGATGCACTGCAAACTCTAAGAATCAGTTAATACACATACATGCCGCTGTGGCAGTTGGAAGATGAACAAGAAAATCTAAAAAAGAGGAAGAATCACAGTTCGCTGCCGCTTGTCCTAGAAAAACTTCACCCACTGGTACAGACTTCATTTCGACGTTTTCTAGCCTTGAACGGGGGTTAATTTCTGAAGACACGGCCAGGATTTCTTCCGAAAGCCCTTCTCACAGTGGCCAAAGTGTCTCTCCAATCAGTCACTAGAACCTAACCCAACCTTCGAATGGCTCAAAATTGGCTCGACCTCCCCAACGCATTAAAACAAACAGCGACTTCAGTCCATCCCATCTCAAGTCATTCTCGACTTTTCCCAAAACCAGTGACCCTGACTAACTAAGACACAGACCCCCACTCCCCTTCACACGCACTCACCTGTGTCTAAACAAATACCCATTATCCATTCGGTGGCCAATGTAGCGCAGTGATTATTCAAATTGTCCGTCAAATTGCGATCGCTGCCAGCCGCGAGTCCTTAATCCAAATCCAAGTGGCACAAGTCCCTATTCATGTTCACACAGCACCACTGAATTCCATTTCACTGGTCAGAAAATATCCCAAAATCACAGCGAAACTAAATCCTTATCGTTTCTTCTTCTTCTGTACTCAGCCGACGAAAAAACGGAAAAAAAAGCAACCAAGAGACCCCAAAATGAGAGAACCACGACGAATTTGAGCGCGAGGATAACGCGTGTTAAATCTGTCACAAGTCCCGAGTTCAACTGACTTTCACCGATGACCAAGCGAAAGTTATACACTCACCAAGGCTCTCCTGGTCAGCGGGCCACTTGTGTTGTTGTTGGCGGGGGGTTTTTTTCTTCGTTTTCGTTCCCCGATGAATTATTGATGCATTATAGCAGTTATCCTTTGAAGTCCACCACTCGGTACTCGGTACACGGCACACGGCACACGGCACACGTATACGTGGACAATATGCTCCGCTCGCCTATCTATCTCGGAATGCACCGTCGCGTCGATTCGTTCCGTTTCGCTGGTGGCCCGCTCTAACTCATTGTCCTGTCGGCATGGTTAATGATAGATGTGATTGCTGGCCGTGCCTGTGTGGGGTACGGGCGATGTTTATGTGTGCGGGCTAATTGTGGGTCTATATACTTCGCCATCGAGTGACCGCTAAATTATGTATACATGGGGGGACCGGGTGGCCAGGGTGGGTGGTCGGAGCCAGTTGGGGGGAGTGTGTGTTGACAAACAACACGACGAATTTCAAGGCACAAACGAGGCTTGTGCGTTACTCGCGTGCATTATGTGACAGGAGGACAACGAGCCAAAGGGCGGCACACGGCGTACAAAACACGCCGAAGGATATCGCCGTGAATTACGTTTGATTTTTCGTTTTCGTTTTCGTTTTCGTTTCCCTTTTGGCCGTCATCGCGGGCGGGTGGACGGTGGACGGTGGACTTGTGGTTCGTAGTACGAGGCTGTTTGAGGTGTGTTCGCTTTTCTCCGTTTTGGTGAAAGTTGAGCGGAAGTGAGACGATTCAGTGACGGCGGAGGGAATTGGCTTTTCGCCTTTTTTTCGGGTAATGACTGAGAACCAGCAGGTGGTTCAGGGTTAAACGAGTCAGCTGAGCGTGTGAAGGACACTGGATGTCCTGCTTTGTGGTGGTTGCTGCGGTGGGGCTGGGGAGGGACAGCTTGATCTAGATTTGAGGATGATTTGATACACCGAGTCGAAGGGAGTGTGGGAACTGTGATTGAGGGCAGTTGCAGTTTTTGAGGATCTAAGGGGATGTTGGGCGGATGTATGGTAACGTCGGCGAGGAAGGTGAATGGAGGGGAAGACACAAGGATGTGGATGTAGTCCGGAAGGCAAAAAGCCTCACTCGACCACATCGAGCGCATGGACACCAACTCTTCAGCTAAGAGTGTCTTCGAATCCGAGACTCCTGGTTTGAGAAGGAGAGGGACACCGAACCTCCGGTACAAAGACCAAGCCATGGCGGGTGTAAGACAGCTTGGTCTTGATGACTGGAAGCACCGTCTCCAGGACTCTCCCCGATGGAAGACAGCTTAGGCTCGCAACCTCCATTGGTCGCCGGGTTGATTAGTAAGCGATTAAGGAGAAGTTGGCTGGTCTGACTGGCTTTTAAGACTAATTTTCGCTGAATTACCGTGACTGCCTTCTGACTTAGTTCTAGGTCAGGAATTCCCTCAAGTTCTGTTTAGAAACTGGAATGTCTGGACGCTGCGTCGGGCGTGTACAATTCAGGGGACTCTCAGATCGACTCCATTCCTTACACATCCCTCAAGCCAGAAACCACAATCTTCTTCTTCTTCGATTGGCGCTACAGTCCGCGGTGGACCTGGGCCTCAACCAACATGCCTCTCCAGCCAGCACGATCTGTCGCCAGCTGCTTTCAGCTGCGCACACCAAGTTGGTTTGTTGGTTTCCACTTGCGTGCGCCATCTTGTGTGAGGACGTCCTCTGTTGCGCTGTCCCCATGGTTCGGTATCAAAGAAACCACAATCACACAAGCAAAAAAAGAAGGGTACCCAACAGCCACACTTGTGGTACTTCACATAAATTCTGAACTGGACCCTGGATCCGGTCTGTTGGTGGATGAATGGTCACTAAGTCACATGTCTTGCCGGAAAAATAACCCAAACCTCGCAAAGTAAAGTCCACTCATCACATGCACCTCCATGCGAGTCAATCATTCATACTTCATCGTAAACAATTCGAAGTCACTTCTCCCCCTCATCACAGCTCACCACCCACATGTCCAGCCGCATTTCATGTGAAATTGACCGCCAGTCATCCGGCATTTAAATCATGCGCAAAACGTCCCCACCCGGCCAAAGCTCTCCGCCGCCAGCACACGATGGCAATTCCACGCGGAATCCCATCCGATTCCGAGGAGCACATGAATAAATCACACGTCCTTCGTACACCCAGCCACCCACGGCTGTCCTCTGCTCCCGCTCGGCACACATGCATTCACACATCGCGAGGAGCATTTTTGAATGAATACCATTTCGATTGATTCGCTTGGCGCTGCGGCCCGACGCGTGTGTGTAAGTGGCCGCGGGGTGGTGCCAGGACTGTGATACGCCGGCTATCGCCTTTTGATGATGATAGATAGATTAACAGAATGAGACATTTATGACATGGCCGCGTGGGTCATTAAAAGTATAAACAAGTGCAATAGGCTCTTTGGCTTGATGGGTGGGTGAAGGAGAAGTGGCGACTGTTGCGCTGACTGTGCCTGTGGGTTAAATGCTGATTTACTTGTTTTCCTGCGTTCGGGGAGCTATTAAAGATGATTTGAAGGGTAAACCTTCGTTTGTAATTCACATGCGTTTGTGGGGAGGGGAGTGGGCGATGGAGTGGAGCATCAGCTCATGTGCTGGTGTCGTGTTGCTACAGTGATTAGACTTACAAATTAAATAAATTATGCAGCAGACGTCTCTGTGAATCATCGGCTTCAAGAAATGCTGAATTGCTTGGCAAACGAGCTGCCTTCTGCAATAATTGCTGTTCAGTTGGTCGAACTGGAAACAGACCGACAGTCTGTCGCACAAGTTGCTTGCCTTCTAAACAACATTTGTGACCACCTCCCTTCGTGAAGCTCCCCCCGATTGAAATGCAGCTCGCCACACATTTGTACGACTTGCAAGCCGTCTCATGTGAAAATTAATTCAATTAAATAACCAACAGGCTCGGCGGCCGGCCAAGCAGTTCCTGGAACTAATTAAATATGCAATTATGAGCTGTACAGTACCAAACCCCACCCACCGGATGGATGACCAACACAAGACCTCGCATCAATAAACCAAACCGATGGAACTTTCAAGGATGCACCACCACTACATACACACACACACCTCTCGCCGCCCCGCTGCACTGCACCTTCCCGATTGGTAAAAGTTTTATGGGTCCTCCTCGTGGGAAACTGAACGGCTGCCTTGTTTGTTAGAAGTTCTCGAGAAAAAAAACATTCAATTTCGATTTCGCTCTCTCTGTCCGTCTGCCACGACCCACTGGCCGTCTGTCAGTTTAGTTTCGAAGCGGTAATTATACCTTCCCACTCACAAATGTCATTTTAATGTCATCGGTCGCGCTGGCAGTTAGGCGGGGTGGCGATGGCACTGCCACTGGCGGTTGTCATTTCGATGAACCCTCTCATGCCCCGGCCGTGATGAGTTTCGGAAAGACAATGTGTGCCCGAGTAACAAGCAATTCGTTTTGCCAATCAATAGTTTATCCCTTCTCCTCCACTCCGCCTCTGTCGCTCTTCGATTTCGGATTAAAAATTCAAGTCCGACCGACCGAACGGGGGGCGGCTGCCTGTGAACGTAGCTCCTGTTCGGGTGACCTTAATTAGAAATTTCAAAAAAAAAAGTAAACATTTCATTTTGTTTCGATAAGTAAATATTTAAAGTGCGGCTCTTGTGTTCGGCTCGGCTTTTGGGGTGTCGCTCGGTGGATGTCAAGGTGGTTGACCCGGTTCCAGTGGCACACTCTCTGAGTAATGGGGGTTTCCGACTTCGATGAGAGGCAAGCCGACAGATGTTCAATTGGTGTCATTGATTGGATGACTGGCTGGGAGGGGGCGGAAGTGGCTGCAATGAATCACAAAATTACCGGCGAATTGATGTCCATTTCCTCTACTAGTCAAACGGCAATAAAGACATCCTGACATCGAAGGTGGCTATGCGATGCAGACAGATTATAAATGAGATCATCATCATAGGCACGACAACCGAGATCCGGTTCTGGCGTCCATCAGCACCTCTCTCCATCTATCCCGATCGCGAGGCGACGCCATTCAGTATCGCACCCCAAGTCTTCGGGCATCCTGGTCTTAGCCATCTTTCCAGCGCCAGGATGGTCTGCCACAAAAAGGGCTACAAATAACTTTCTGAGCTGGTTTTCGAGGTGTCCTCCTCCCCACCGGAGTCTATCGAGCCTACTTCTTGTCACAATATTCGCTTCGAGTTGGATCGCATAGAGTTCGTGATTGTAACGTCTCCGAAACCGTCCTTCCTCACATACAGGGCTCCGGGCTAGACCAACTCCCTGTCGAAGTCCAACCTAGATGTTGATTGCCCTGGATAGCAACTCGACTGTTTTGACATTGGTTGTTACATTAGGCAGGGTTAACCGACTTAGTCGTGTCAGTTAATGCGGGATGCCAAATTCCACCATTGCTTGGTATAGTTCCCCCCCTGGATATGCTATCGTAGGCGGCTTTAAGATCTATAAGCAGATAACTAATTTATTCATCACCTGCCTAAGAGGCTTCGACGAGGTTTCAGTTTCATTACTTTTTCTTCGTTTCGAAATCCCATTTCGATGCGAGACCCAACATCGGATGGCATTAAGTATTACAATGCGCTTGAGTTGGGCCTCTTTACGTTCCCCACTGAATGTGTCCGGTAGTCTGCCATACAAGTATGACTGACAGAAGCCCTGTCACCAGACACCAACGGCACAAGCCAATACCAACGTGCAATACCAACGGACATCTTCCATTCGCCAGTTCCAGCTTTCATTCCTGAAGGAAGGTCTGATAGAATGAATGACGGTATAAGGCATTCTTCTCCGCATACGACAGCTTTCCCCTTGTGCACTTGCTCTTTGTCCCTCAAGTAGTCCGATTTCTTGGTAGGCTCTCTAAAGTGAAAGTGGAAGACTCAATGAGAAATCCTCGGCAAATTCGTTTACCCATTGGCGGGTACCGGGGTGTACTAGAATCCAATGTAGAAAAAAAGCGAACTCCTACTTCTTCACTGTTTACCGGGGTGGGCCTGCGCCTCAACCAACAGGCCTCTCCATCCAGAACGATCTTTTGCCAGCTCCCTCCAGTCTTATTACCAGCAATAAGAAGAGAAAGAGGAGAGGTTCAAGGAATGGGCACTGGAGGACTTGAGCGGTGTTGAACCGAAGAACCTCCTGAGATTCAACCTGACTTCAATAGGTCTAGCTGTAGTTTTTACCACTCCCTAGCCTGGGCACAAATGATTCAACACGTTGGTCTCAGTGAGCTGCTGCCACAAAGCCATTTTGGTACCCAATTACTTAAGTACCTTCGTACCCTGAGCTAAAGCTGCATTCCTTGATTCCAGTCCTGCGACAGTCACTTCTTGTCTTCATTTGAGGTATTGTCTGTCATGCACTTGATGCACTGCTGTGGTAATCGAAAGATGAACTCAGAAAGACGTTGTCAGACGATGGAACCAAGCTAGTTTTGGTTCCGTCTTTATGTTACTGTATAGTCCTGCATTCCCATGGTCACAGCATCAACTGTCCTTTCGAATTAGCTCTGTCCCCAATTCTGTCAGGTTCAAAGTGATAAGATGGATAGGAAAGCAAATGGAAAAATTGACTCTGCTTAAATTAGGTTAGTTTAATTGAGTGGGTGGGTGGTCACGTCTCACTTAGATGCATTTGGACCCATTGTGTCCTACTCATTATTACAGGTGTCCTCGAAGATGTGGACGTTGTGCTGTCCCTTCCAACCATCCAGTGATCGATATTTGCTATGTCTTGAAGATTCTGTAAGAAGAATTCGTCCAGTGTTCCCTGTCTCAGTATTCAGAAGCTGGGGCATTGATAAAGGTAGTGAGTAGTGTCCTCAATATGGGGACCTAAAAAATGATTCTTTAAAAGCTATAGGAAAGTTTTTCAAACAAAAAAAAAACACATAAAATTCAGAAAAATGCATGAAATCTTTATTTGAATCGATAGTACCATTCGATAGTCCATATAAATCAATGTTTGAAGATTATTTCATGCAAATGTTGACCTTGACTGCGCCTCAAATGGTCCATCCGCTTAGTCCAATTTTGGCATACTCTTTCCAACACTTCGGCCGGTATCTCACGAATAAATGCTTCAATGTTGTCTTTCAATGCGTCAATTGAAGCGGACTTGTCTGTATAGACATGAGCTTTAACATAATAATATAATATGGGTGGCGCTACAGCCCGTAGGGGGCCAGGGCCTAGCTTCTCAGCAATCACTCGTGTTGTGCGTGCTATTGTTCTCACACGAGTGGAAGGGACCTACAGCCGGATCCGAACGGCTTTGTTTGAGAAGCTTTTTCTCGACAGGAAATACTCTTTGAGCATTGTCAGTGACTCGAAAGAGGTGAGGTCGTGAAAATTGTTTTCGTCGCACAGAGCAGGAATCGAATCTACGACGTCGAGGTTGGGGTCGACGCACATACCCACAACGCGATCTAGGGGGCCAATTGACCGGTCCCGAACGTGAAATAAAATGTTCACCGAACTCGCCTCTCAAAAGTCCATCGTTGCGCGTGCTGTGTGGCATGTGGCACCGTCTTGTTGAAAGCACATGTTATGCAAGTTAAGCTCTTGCATTTTGGGCAAAAAAAAAGTTGGATATCATCTCACGGCAGCGCTCACCATTCACTGTTACGTTGCGATTCGCATCATCTTTGAAGAGAAACTCCGAAATCGACAACTCTGCTTATTTACGTACCCATTGAACCAAAAATGAGCTTCGTCGCTGAACACAATTTTTCCGCAAAAAAGTGTATCTTCGGCCAACTTTCCAGGAGCCCATTCACCAAAAGCCAAGCGTTGTTCGTTTGTAAGACGATTCATGGTTAAATTATAGACCAAACTGAAGATGTTAGACAGTGAAACAAAACACGATAAGTGAGTCAGCTGTTTAAACCAGTGTTGCCAAAAAGATAATAGCTAAAAAATCACCCTTTATATTCAATTAGTCGGCGCCGTGTTTGATCACTCAATCCAATATCTGCGTGCGACTTTTTTTCCTGTCAGCTGCGTCTCGAATGTTGTCCTTCGCACCATCCAAAGTGTTTGGCTTCCTAGGACTTCAAAGCTAATCAAGAAATATTGCAAGAATCACGCCTGATTCCTCGAAGTCATTGCTTCAACGTATCCAAACTAAAGTCTCGTCTAAATTCAATACTCTATCTCGTTAAATCTCAAACCGTCCTAGTACTCAGAAAATCGCTTCACAAGCCCTTGTAATCATCGCATCAACTTCGACAAAAATTTCATTTATTTTCAGCAACAAAATGCGACTCACTTGTGTTGCCGGTCTACTGCATTTTTTTGTGTAAAATATGTCCATTTCTTAAAAGTCGATTTTCTTCGCGTTCCACCTGACGTTTCACATCATTTGTGTGTTGCTGAGCAAGAAACCGATAATCGCACTTAACTCTGTCCAAAACTACATGGGAATTCCGTGAAAATGAGATAAAAGAGAATATTTCATCACAAACCCATTCCGTCGCATGTAGGCACTGGAAGTTAAGGTCTTGGAGAACATAATCAAGTGCTGTCAAGTCTTACAGACGCCCAGACACCTCACTGCTGCCTCAACATCAAAATCCAAAGTCGTTGCCTCAATTTTCGTATGAAATCCTTCATATTTCGCTTTAATTCTTATCATATTTTGTATCTATCACATTTCAGTTTAACACTAACTTAAACTACTCGCACCGACTAGAACTTCTCTTTTTGACTCGTCTCGCTGACCGTTGAGAAGCCCTGGTTGTCGTAGCCCGTGTAATTGCCCAGCACCATTGAGATGCCCGACGGTGAGCGCAGCACGCCCGTCATGCCGTCGCCGTCCTTGTTGTTGATCTCAGTTGTCGGCTTGAAGACCTTCGGCGACCCGTAGACCCGCCGGTAGATGAACACCCTCGTCTTGTAGACCATGAAGATGAACGTGTACACGAAGCACGTGAGCAGGAGGACACCGGCCACCGTGGTGAACGCCAGTCCGGGGTCCCTCCAGTCCAGGACGTAGTAGATGTAGGGCTCGCCCTTCCTGCAAATGAACCTGACTCAACATCGGCTGTGCAACGGGCGACTGATTTACCTGTTCACTCCGCCGGCGGCGTAGTAAATGGCCGAGAAGCACGCGAAGACGACGCCAAAGCCGACGGGCAGGAAGATGTGCAGCAGCCGGATGGGGTACGCCACGATGATCAGGTCGATGAACATCAGCACCGAATTGAAGGCGTGCGTGAGGATCGTCGTCGGCGTCAGAGGCGTATCAGCTGTGGGGTGAGATTTCGATCATAAGGAGAGATTCAAAGAGCCGCCCGACTGCCACACTTACCCTTGTGCAGGATCCCCCAGTACACGACCGTGATCACAATCGACAGGACCAGCGTGATGCTGAACATCATCCAGTAGACCTTCAGCGGACTGGTGAGCGAGTTCAGATTGATGAGTCTGTCTGGAAGGCGCAAAGTTGTCAGGCCGCCCCCCCGTCCAAGTGATAAGGATAAGCACTCACCTTCGTACTCCGGATGGAAATGATAAATCGTCACCAGGAGAGCGCCGCACAAATTGGTCAACATACACATCAGAATGCCCCAATTAGTTAGATAAATAAGATAGGATACATGGGGACCGCTGGCAATTATCGATTCGATAACTACACCGATAAAGAATAATTCAATTATCCAACGGTACAGGAGGAATGGTATGCTCTTCGATCGATGTTGCCACTGTTGCCGACGGTTCAGGTGGGTGCGCGAGTAGGAGGGGTAGTAGGAGGAAAGAGAAAGAAAAGAGGAAAATTTGATGACAAATAGCTTGTGAGGTGTCATTGAATTAAGCTATTGAATGATAAATGAACCCCGAGTCCGAGGGTGACCTCGCAAAAGGCTCCTAACCTGTATTTTACGATTAATACCCACACACACATGCTCAGAGGGGGAGGGTAGGACTATTTGTCTCTCGAATTGCCGTTTCGGTTTCCAGTTTGAGTTCGAATTTTCCTCCGAACGCCACCCCTTGATTGGTCGATAATGAAGACGAATGCAGGATTGAAGGGGGATGGCGTTGGCGTTGGCGCTGGTGGGAGGAAATTGGGTGAAGGCGATGTGGGATGTGGTGGGGTCAGGTTAAGGTGTGGAAAAGTAGTTAGCGACGAAACCGATCTCACAGAGGAATGCGGTCAAGGCGTGGAGTCCGTGGGAAAAAAAACGGGCAAAAGAAACGTTCAACTTTAGGATCTTCGTGGTTTTTTTCTGGTGGGTTGCTGGTATTCCTATTCCTTGAGTGGAGAGTGTCTCACTGCGCCAACTGCATCCAGTTGCGCAACGTATTCAAAGCGAGCAGTGGCTAATTTTCTGCGAGGGATATGCTGCGTATTGCAACTTAGTGACCAGTGACCAGTTCCACGTCGCCGTTGCTAGAGGGAGAGGACTGTCTTGAAGAATTCCGTCGAATTGTGAGTGGACTAGGGACTAGGGAACTGTTTTCCATTACAGAGTGACATCAAGTCCCATGGAAGCCTCCGCATCCTTGCGACTTGGGGTAAATGGTAGAAAGTAGAATGGTAGAAAATGGTGGTAGACAGTGGTGGGAAGTAGCATTATGCACTTAGGCCAAAGATATAGGCGCATTGTACCGCCACGTGGGTACTTCAATTTGGGATGGGTGTGGTGTCCACACATTTTTTGGGGTCGTTAAGATTGTCGTAGAAGTGGGAGCCTAAAGTGACTTTCCTTGTTCAAGCGAAAGCAGGACGGTCACAAATGAGGTGTTGTGTGCTTTCTTCCTCATCCGCCTCAAGGCAGCTTCTGCAGAAGTCGCTGGGGAAAATGCCTCTTCTTTTGGTGTGGAGGCCTAATAGGCCGTGTTCGCGGATAATTCCCACAGCACTACTCATTTCTTATCTCCTTAAGGATATCAGGATACTTGAGCTTTTAGCGTCAAGTTGAGGCCAGATTTAATGTGATATTCGACAGGTGTTGCCCGTCAGTCATATGGGATTTATTAGTGGAACGTAGAGTGTATTGAGCTGCAACTTGACGACGAATTTGGCGAGTTTATCAGCCTTGCAATTTCCCGGGATACCTCTAAGCCCGGGCACCCAAAGGTGCACTCATGGGTGCCTCAAATAATGATTTTTGCCGAAGCTGCACGGATGAAGAGGAGGAAGAAAACACTCACCACCTACTCTGCTCTGGCTAGTCGTAGGTTCCTCCACCTAGGGGCCTACTATTTCAGCGGCCTCAAAGAGCTAAACAGCGCCAGCATAGGCCAGCTAAATCGCTTCACTACAAGCACCAACTGTTTCCAGTGTAAGGAGAAGACAATCCGCGTGGTATCACAATGGGCCTACTCTGGCCTTAGTGTGACTGCCCTTAGCAGTCAGCCACTATAACCAAACCTAACCTAACCTAGACCGATCGGATATATCGTTCAGAGATGCGTGGCAGTCGATTGTTACTTTTGAGTTCATAGAGAACGGTGCCAGATATTTAGTTGCTGTCCCGTGCGGATATCATGTTCCACTTTAACCAGAACTGTGCTTGGCTGGTCGCCATTATTTCCTCTTGGATGACGCTGCCGTGATCGGGGGAAACGAACTGATTTATCCATGTTTAGACACTCCGAGAAAACGCCACTTCCTTCTCCATCCTTCGTCTTGTACTCAACTGTGTAGAAATGTATGACACTACCAAAGCATATGTTGCCGCCGGAGGTACCATAGGTGTCTGTCTGGTTTCGAAGTTGTTCTTTGGGAGGTGTCATGGTAATGTATAGACTATGTGGATTGAGTGAATGGTTTTGTCCGTCCACTATTTTGGCGTGTTCGACTGGACTCACAGTGAATACAGTAGAAGCAACTACTGATCAAGGATGAAGAAGAAATGGGGTCTGTTAGAGATCTTCTGGGAGTGTTCACCTCGCGAGTGATGGCATAAGCGATGGTTCAATGATAACCTAAATGTGTTGCATCGATGCCACAGCTGCGATACTGAAAGTGTGGTGTGTTCGTGAGATGTCCAGCCTGGGTCTTCGCAAGGACATTGGGAACGTTCACATTGTACTACCGGGAAGTACGGCATGTCGAACGACAGGGTCGCACAGATCAATGTGTGCCAGGTTGTACGAATGTGAACGCTCCGTACAACGATCGTATGGAATTTCAATTTTTTCCCTGGGTATTAGTTGCTTAATAGCGAGTTGAAAAGGGTCTACCAAGTGTACTCGGTCTGGTAAGGGCCGGGCTGCTGTAAATGGAATGTGGAAAGGTCTTCCCTTCGCCAGTGCTGTTGCAACCGCGACAGTGAGTGTTGTGAGGGATACCTACTTTAGGGCATGATCACCTTACCTTACGGCCAGTATTCGAGAAAAGCACAGTCTATCGATATCATGTCGAGTTCACAGGAGGGGATCGTTGATGCTCAGGCAGAATTTTTCTCGATGTACCATTGTTAATCAGTCTGGGCCAACAGAGGTTAGCTATTTGAAGTAAATATGTATGTATGGGTAGCTTTACAGCCCGTAGAGGGCCATGGCCTAGCTTCTCAGCAACCACTCGTGTTGTGCGTGCTGTTGTTCTCTCACGAGTGGAAGGGACCTACAGTTTAATGCTGACTCCGAACGGCCAAGTTTGAGAAGCTTTTTCTAGACAGGAAGCATTGTCAGTGACTCGAAAGAGGTGGGGTAGTGAACATTATTTTTGTCGCTCAGAGCTGGAATCGAACCTACGACATCGAGGTTGGGGTCGACGCACATACCCACAAAGCCACGGGTCACCACTCCTGTGCAAATATCCTCTATAAAAATGGGACATAGCTGTTCAGAAAATTCAGAAAACTGCAGACCCTGTGGACAATCAAAGGAGACAATACAACACCTGCAGTCGAGTGTCCACCACCCATAGCATCGCATTAACAGGAACAGGCTATCGGGTCATCCCATCTAAAAAGATCATAAACTGAAGTCGTGGACATAGCAAGGGCGCACAATAGATCAAATGTGGTCACAGATGTGACTATACAGTCAAATTGAATTCAATTCCTTATGAATCTGTTCTCATGTTTTGATAAATTCTGTCAACATGAATAAGCCCATCTCCATCTGTCTTCGATTTCAATCAACTTGAGCTCCCAACTTCGATTCCTGCTCGAAGTAAGCGGTGAGCAGATGCTAACTCTTCTGTAAGCCCTGCACTTGATCATCTGTAACCACCTCTTGAGCTCAAGTCTTTGACGATAATGAACGAGCTCACCAATGCCTCTCTAAACTGTTCGCCGTGGAGGGCTTCCTCTCATTTTTCCGCCTCCGTTGCTGCTGTTTCGGTTCGGATGGGCAGCAAACCCCTTAGCCTCCTCAAGTATGACCAGCTCTGTCAGTGTACACCCCCGCATTCAGACACCCATTCACCCCATACTTACTTGCGACTTAACAAAGTCATCGGCCTGCTTGTGACTGAATCCGCAGTTGTCCCTTTGGAACTCCTTGGCCACCGTTCTGGCCAATCGCTTGGTCCGCGTCATCGCCGCTATTCTCCGCCGAATTCGAACTTATTTCAATTGCCTCTCTATCTCTCACCGACCCACTGTGGAATTACCTGCGGAAGAGAAGAAGAAGAAGTACAAACATTAGCCTGACCATCCCATGCGAGTGATAATTGCTTGACAAAACATATTTGGCATTGATTGATGCGAGTGAAGGTTGCTCGGCGGACTCGTGTGCGTGTGTGGGTTGAATTTCTACGCTTTCGGCGATCGACGATCGACGATCAACGATCGTCAAAGTTCAAGTACGATCTCTAGCACTCTCTCGTGTGTTCAGTACCATTGGTTCGGTTAATTGTAATAATCGCTCGGGGCAGACGTAGGTGGCTATCCGCTTGTGTTCCGGTAATTAGATGGGTTCGCGAGTGTGCATATTGCGGGTGCAGCGATGGCATCACGCTTCGCCATTAAGCTTCACGGCGCACGCGATGGCTCTAGTGGCAACGTGCTTGCCCCGTTTGAGATTGCGCCTGTTGCCGAGGTAAAAAAGGTGTTCATTTATTTTTCCGTTCTCCTTTTTGTGTGCCGATGATTAGATTAAAGATGGTAGTGTCACACCTGCCTGCACAGCACTGACTCCCACTCGCGCGCAGGGGGAGGGCAACGCATCAGAACAGGAAGTTGCATCAAAGAACCACTGAACCGATGTTTTAATTAAGTTCTGTTCTGAATGCAAGCGAGTGGGTTTTATATTCGTTTTTTTCCCTCCTCTTCCTCTGTGTGCATGCATCCGACGACCGGTCGGAGTGGTCGGGGGAGATTGCTGCAACAGACATGATTGCATTCGGATGGTTATTGGGTAACGTTGTTGTTGTTTTTTTTTTTGTGGAAATTATTTGCTTTTGTTTTGTAACAGTTGCTTCTTGCCTTTGGCGCGGGTAAAGTGGGTGGTTGAGGAGTTTCTGTGAATCACTCTTGTGTTTCTTTTCTAGAAGGAGAGAAGATGGCACACAAAGGGTTTCGTTCCACGTGCGGTATGGGCTCTTAGAGCTCCGTCCGATCAGCCCTTGTGATGGGGAACGACGAATTTCCTCTTGTGGCGCGTCATCGATTTCTTCTCAAGCCAGTGGAAACTTAGCTTCATTTTGTCAAGTAGACCCTGCTCCCTAATTAAAACTGTGCCACCTTAGCATTGCACTCGAGATGTCTTGTTTTTTGCCCCAGTTGTCTGGCTTCTAGCCTTGTCTCTACTCCGCGTTGTCTTATGATGTCGTTGAATTGCTGAAACTATCTTGTTAAACGCGGCCCTATTGACTTTGTGTTTTTTTTTCTTCTGTTTGCCCGATTTTAAAGTCTCGAGATCAAACCGGTTCCGACATCAGGCGAGGTACACATTGGCAGCATGGTTCACACTTCACACAAGTTTGTGGCTTGTTTGTTTGCCCTTGCCAAGCCCTGCTGTTGCTTACTTCGGCAATGCGTCTGGGACTGAGTTTTCCTTGTCTGCATTGAGTTCAAGGGGATTGCTTCTGTGTGAAAATGGGGTTCGAGGCGATGTTGTAGTTGGTTTTAAATGGGGACTGAAATTGCAATCACACAAGATTTAATTGCCAAACTGTGCAGAATCTGGTGTTTGTCATGGGCAGTCATTAATTTAAACTGCGGTCCTAATTGCCTGTGGATTGTAGTCAGTGGGAAATATTGGCTAGGACCAGCAGAAATCAAGAGAAAATGTCGGAGACGCCTATTTCACAAAATGGACTATATTTCGAAGAGGGCTCGTTTGTCTTAATTTCGTTTTTCTGCGACGGTTTCACCATAGTCGCTCAAGCCCTTAACAAGGCCGCTGCATTGCGACCAGTGATCACTGGAGAGATAGGAAATATTTGTCTGGTAGGTGCATTTTACAAATTCTCGTGTGCGGCTGATCCAAGTTTAACTGTGCGTCCGAAAACTGGCTTGAGGGTAAGCTAGAGGAAGACAGGTATTCCGTGTACTGTACTACTTGCTTGCTCGTGGATCTGGTTATCTCAACAGGAGACATAGTTCACCGACGTTCGAGTCTTAGAGCGTTGATCACGGCAGGGTTTTGAAGCTGTCGCCCCGGCAGTCAAAGATGCGGCCAAAAATGCTATCAATGTTGGAGATATTACCGGCTGATGCCACTGTTCTCGTCGACAGTCAATCGGCTATATGAGCTATTTCTGCAATGGAGATCATGTCCAAGCCATACGCATGCTGTCACGAAGGGCTTAAGGTTCTTGGAACACAGCACTCGATTTCTCTTTGCCGGGTCCCACTACACAGGGATATAGAGGGCAACGAAGTAGCAGATGAACTTGCCAGGAAAAGGGCCAAGCCAATCCTAGACATCGACCATCCTCTGGCAGACGTCAAGAATGTACTGAATGACAGGACAATAGAAACAGCAAATGAACGGTGTGGAATCGAGTTACTACGTAGCAAATGTATGAACATTAATTAATGAAGTAGATCTACTGCTCCACAAGAAAGGAGACCCCTTTGACTGCGCCAACTATCGGGGGATAAGTATCCTTAACATCGCCTACAAAATCTTCTCTGCCCTCGGTCCCTATCAGTGCGGTTTCAGGCCTGGGAAGTCCACTATCGATCAAATTTTCACATTACGGCAGATCCTCGAAAAAACCCAAGAGATGCACATCGACACCCACCACCTATAAAGACGTGTGCATAAAGACGAGCTATGCAGCGCTATGTCTAGTTTTAACATTCCAGCGAAACTCGTCAGGTTGTGCAGGATGACGATGGAGAACTCTCGCTGCTCCATCAAGGTCGGTAACGAACTCACCGAGACCTTCAATGTCAAAAAAGGTTTTAGGCAAGGCGACGCGCTATCATGTGATTTTTTCAACATTGTACTTGAGAAGGTCGTGCAAAACTCACACGCCAATACCAGAGGCACGATCTTCCAGAAGTCCGTGCAACAGCTAGCGGACGACATTGACGTGATTGGCCGAACTCAGCAAGCCGTCAATGAAGCGTTTGCTTGTATTGCAACGGAGGCAGCAAAAATGGGTTTATATGCTGTCATCAAGAAAGGACACACAACATCGACGACTCGGTCAGAACGTCACCATAGGCAGCTACAACTTCGAGGTAGTAAAGGACTTCATCTACCTTGGCTCCCAAGTAAATAGTGCGAACAACATCAGTACCGAGATTAAACGCAGAATAACTCTTGCCAACCGCTGTTTCTTCGGGCTCAAGAGGCAATTGAGTAGCAGAGCCCTCTCTGGAAAGACCAATCTCACATTACATAAGACCTTGATCATCCCTGTCCTGCTGTATGCCGCGGAAGCTTGGACTATCTCAAGAGCGGATAAAGACGCACTTGGTCTCTTCGAGAGAAAAGTTCTGCGTTCAATCTTTGGTCCTGTTTGCCTTGAAGGTTATTGGAGAAGAAGATTCAACCACGAATTGTACGGGCTGCACAGCGACATGAGTCTAGTCAGGCGTCTACGGATTCAACGCCTAAGATGGCTAGGCCATGTTGAGCGCATGGACAACACTGCTCCAGCCCGAAGAGTCTTCGACTCCCAACCAGTGAGACAACGCAATAGAGGACTACCACGAACCCGATGGCGCACTCAAGTGGAGAAGGACCTCAACCAACTTGGAGTGCGAAATTGGAGGCAGCTGGCTAAAGATCGTGCCAGCTGGAGAGGATTGTTGACCGAGATCCAGGTTCACCTCGGACTGTAGCGCCACACGAAGAAGAAGAAGTTGACCTTGACTGCGCCTCAAATGGTCCATCCGCTTAGTCCAATTTTGGCATACTCTTTCCAACATTTCGGCCGGTACCTCACGAATAAATGCTTCAATGTTGTCCTCCAATGCGTCAATTGAAGCGGGCTTGTCTGTATAGACATGAGCTTTAACATAATAATATAATATGGGTGGCGCTACAGCCCGTAGGGGCCCAGGGCCTAGCTTCTCAGCAACCACTCGTGTTGTGCGTGCTATTGTTCTCACACGAGTGGAAGGGACCTACAGCCGGATCCGAACGGCTTTGTTTGAGAAGCTTTTTCTCGACAGGAAATACTCTTTGAGCATTGTCAGTGACTCGAAAGAGGTGAGGTCGTGAAAATTGTTTTCGTCGCACAGAGCAGGAATCGAATCTACGACGTCGAGGTTTGGGGTCGACGCACATACCCACAACGCCACGAGCTTTAACATAGGCCCACAAAAAATAGTCTAAAGGCGTTAAATCGCACGATCTAGGGGGCCAATTGACCGGTCCCGAACGTGAAATAAAATGTTCAGCGAACTCGGCTCTCAATAAGTTCATTGTTGCGCGTGCTGTGTGGCATGTGGCACCGTCTTGTTGAAAGCACATGTCATGCAAGTTAAGCTCTTGCATTTTGGGCAAAAAAAAAGTTGGATATCATCTCACGGCAGCGCTCACCATTTACGACGTTACGATTCGCATCATCTTTGAAGAAGTACAGTCCAATGATGCCACCAGCCCATAAACCGCACCAAACTGTGACTTTTTCTGGATACATTGGTAGCTCTTGCAATGCTTCTGGCTGATATTCACTTCAAAATCGACAATTCTGCTTATTTACGTACCCTTTGCGCCAAAAATGAGCTTCGTCGCTGAACACAATTGTTCGGCAAAAAAGTGCATCTTCGGCCAACTTTCCAAGAGCCTATTCACCAAAAGCCAAGCGTTGTTCGTTTGTAAGACGATTCATGGTTAAATTATAGACCAAACTGAAGATGTTTGACAGTGAAACAAAACACGATACATGAGTCAGCTGTTTAAAGCAGTGTTGCCAAAAAGATAATAGCTAAAAAATCACCCCTTGGTTTTCTTCCACACACTTGATACATGTTTTACTCATCAGCACCTCTGTCTTCATCTTCATCGTGGTGATGTTGATGACTGTCGGTTGTGCTTGAAATTGAACAGTGTTCGTTAGATAGAGTTCTCAAATTGTTCATTCCAATCGAACCAGTGTGTGTATAAAAATGCCAGTAAATTGAGCATTCATTTAACCCCTCGCCCAAGCAGCTACGACCAGTAGAAAGTGTGAATAAATCCCCGACAAAGTGCCTGAAAAATCGCCCATATCTCGAAAACACGCCATCATCCCCCATTAAACTCGCTTCCTTCCATCAAAACACAACTTCCCAAACATCGTTCACCAACAAAAAATAAAAAATAAAAAAAAAGTATTCCACCTCTTCCGTGACAATGTTTCTGGCGAACATTGCCGTGACCAGGATTCGAACCTGGGTTACCACGGCCACAACGTGGGGTCCTAACCACTAGACGATCACGGCTACCGAGGTGTTGTAATCTACGGCGTCTATTCTCCACACCATTCGTAGCAACATGTTTCGCTCTCTGTTCCGCATCGTTCTCAGTGGAATCTATTTTTGATTCGTTCTCTCGCACAGTCGTCGATGATGGATTTTCCAATTCCATTGCTGCGGATACACACCGTCGCTGGTGGTTGTTTCTTGTTTCTTGCCTTGTGCGCATCACGTCCGCTGCAGCACTCCGGAGTCATGCACACTGGAGTATGACAGGCATTTTCAGCTGTTTTTGTTTTTTGTGCAACTACCCACCACCAAAGCGCTTCAGCTGTTTAATCGGTTTAAAGCGTCATCCACTCCACAGCCTCGATTAGAGTCATTTTTCGATGTCGATTAGCGCAACTCTGCTGCGGGACGGTGGAGCGGGTGCGGGTGCGGTTGCGGGCGCCTGCTGTTTTGATTATGCAATCGCAAAGCGCACTGAAGGAGAGACGAATTTATGACGGTGGCGCACAGTTGATCCGAAAACGTATCTAATGCGTAACGGGAGGGGGGAGCATTTATGGCATTTGATTTGATTTAATGACTTCGACTGGCACCTAACTGGGTGTTGACCCTGAACTTGCTTAGGAAATCGTGTGTATCGTCTTAATGAATTCACGGTTTCGTAAGTTCGCGTGTGTGTGTGGGCTGGATTTTTTTATGTTCGGATTGTATCTGCAATTTGAATGCGTTCAACTCGGCGGTGAGGTTTTGCAAGAGATTCCCACAAGAGTGTTGCGGCGCGGCGTGTGGGCCTTTTCGCAATGAAACGGTTCAATGGACCACGTTTCGTGGGGATAAATTTGCGCGCGCTCTAGATGTTGCAAGTCCAAAGTGTATCTGGAGTAGTAGAAACGGTCTTTGTCGGTGGCTGGCAGCGGAAAGGCGGTTATATTGCTTGGTTGGCGAAAGCTGGCAGTCGGTACTGTTTTGCTTATGGTGCGCTGTGTCAACGCGATGATGACATTCTTGAAGCGCCGCTTATGTGAATTCTTGCTGGTGGCAGTTGGTTTTTGGCGGTGGTTGGTGGGGTTTTCCCTTGAACGGCAACCAGACACCTGTGTTCTGAGGGCGGTGACGACGATGAGTGTGCGAGCGAGTTTCAAGTTTCAACGACAGCAATGTCAGTGTTATTTTGGGAGATTTATCAACACCGGAAATTGCATGTCGATCGTGAGAGGGGGATAATTAATGTCTGCCTTGGTGTCACAGCGGGGTGGTGAGGGTGATACCGAAAATAATGAGATTTATTAGCGGCTGAGATGGGGTTTGTTTTTTTTAAAGCGCCACGTGCCTTGACTTTGGTGAGGGTTTTTTAAGTCTGTGCGTGTCGTTCCCCTGTTTGTCTCAGGGTTGGCCGGGGCGCTTGGGAAATTCCGAGTTTGATCTATGCGACTGCTGGGATTTGAATTGGTTGTCTCACGTTTTGATTTACTTCCTACTAGGCAAGGGGGTAGGCTCAATCATTCTGCCGGATACATGTACGAATCTAGTGGGGCTCAGAATAAGCTTGACACAGGGTTCGATTTTGAATATCATACCTACTTTTTAGTACTGAAATTGATCATTAGTACTAAAAATGTACTAAAACTGTTTGATGTACTAAAAAATGTACTAAACATTTTAGTTGTACTAAAAAATTGACTAAACCATACTAAAACTTATTTCTTGTACTAAACAGTGTGCTACAACTAATATGTTGTACAAAAAAAATGAACTCAAATGTGCTAAAACTAATAAGTTGTACTAACATTTCTTACTAAACTCTATTTTTACTAATTTGATGTACTAAAAATGTGTTCGACCATCCTAACACTAATCTGTTGCACTAAGAACTGTCCTGAAACTTATTACTTACACTAAATAATGTACTAAAACTAATTGTTTGTACTAAGAAATGTACTAAAACCAATTTTTTGTACTAAAAAATGTACTAAAACTAATTTTTTGTACTAAAAATGTGCTAAAATGCACTAGTATTTTAGCAGTAGTACTAAATTTATTAAATATTAATAAAAATGCTGATACTAGCCTACAAAACATCGCATAGAATGAATTCAAATGAAAATTAATTATCACTCATCAATAATCAGTGAATGATCCTCATTTTTCCCCTTGAAACTCCCAGAAAATCCAAGGCAATTCACAGGCACTCATTGAAACACCAAAAACCGAAAATTATTCACTTCCAACGCCTCCCATCCAAAGGCAACGTCGCGTACGTGAATAGAATTCGAAACTCGAGCTTATTGCGATTTGTCGCTAACATCAAGCTCACCTCCGCGGGCACAGCACGTCCACAGCGTGCACCCCCCCCCTTGCAAATATGCTCCGTCTTATCTAAACTGCGCCGCATCTTTGGTTCACAATCCTTCCGCCGACGACAAGTGGAACTGAACTGAATTCTTATTTACTTCACTGTCGATTACTCAATTCGAGTGCAAACAAAACGCCACCACCTTCTTCTTGATAACTTCGATTTGGGTTTCCGTACGCACATCACTGTCATTCTGTGTGGCAATTCACACAGCTGCAACTGTTGCAATGGCTTAATCGCCTCCAGTCAAAGTCCAGACCCACTCGGTTGACCAACGCACTGCAACGCGCTGTGTAACGCTTGCCACGGGTGTTATTTAATTTCGCGTAATGATCCCCATTTCCAGTGCGCAACTGTATCAGCCCGTGCGTCGGTCGGCCAGTCTGGGAAATGACGGTAATGTTCCAATTTGAAAGAAAAAAAAAAATACGTATTCACGACCAAATGAGTCTGTAAAATCTACCAACGACGACCTACGAGCCCATTAGGTGGCGAGACGCGTCGTCAGATGGACAGCAGCGGTGAGCAGGGCCATCGGTGCGCGGAGTGCACAAGGAGACCCATAAAAACCTGAAGATAACCAGTAATGAGGCAGCAGTTATTAAATGAAATGTTTTGAACGTTTTGTGCGCTTGTAGGGAGGCGTAGGTCATTTTAGGGGCCATAAGCTGTGCGGCCCCAGTGATGTGTTCAAAGACGTAATTTTGTGTAATGACGATTGTTCGGAGGCAGAGACTGGTTGGCAATTAGAAGCTATTATTATGTGGCAGGGGAGGTGGAGTGTGGCTACTGTCCCATTGCAAGGTGAACTAGATGGGATGGAATTTTCACGTTCATTAGATCTTGCCGGTGAGAGGTCCTTGAGATGAGGGGAGGACTGGCTGACTGAGTTGCTATCGGCTTTGGTGTGGTGGCGTTGAGTGACTATGGTGGAAGGTGAAGGGAAGAGTTTTGTGGGGGAGGTTGCTCTGTGCTTGTTGGGTGGGAAGTCTAGTCTCGTTCAACGTGCCAAGCACAAGCATCAGACGTTGGCCATGCATCGAACATCGTAAACTTTCTTCCAGCCAAATTCGAATCTACCCTCCATGCAGTCAAATTCAACGACTGGCGCTAAACAGAAATGAGAAGTGACAGGATTTCATTGCAGTCTCGTTGTTTAGAAGGCTTACGGGCAATTGCTCAAGCGAGCTCTGTGTCAGTACTGCTTCTTCCTGAGAACTAAGAGCTAACTTCTGAAGCAGAACGCGTTGTAAAGGACCACAGTCAGGATTACTGTGATTGGCGACTGATGTATGACGTGTGGAGGGTATGGCAACAAGGCTTGCTTTTGAACCTCCCTTCGAATGAGCTTTGAAACCGCACGGATTGTGATGAAGCCCACAATGAACAAGATCATAAGCAACTTCCCATCCGTCCTCGACTTTCCTAGCAAAATCCACACACTCACTGCACTGCTTTTTATTCGCTAACCATCCTGTCTGTGTCCACACATTTTTTCCCACATTTTTCGCGCACATCTAGCGGAACTCTGGTCACCAAAGTGTTCACGCACAGCGCACACTTCCCCACACACGCGCACATACACCATCACAATCCATAGTCCAGTCGAAACAAGGTCAACTGTCAAACGCACAAGTAATCCCACTCACTCACGATGCACCACCAGAACCACTGCCGCCCCAGACCGCGTGTGGAGAAACTCTTTGCATTCAAAACGCGTTCCGCGTGCTCTGCCCCAAAGGCGCGACGCCAAAATAGAAGACACAACAACAAAACCAGAAAAAAACAAACATCCAATCGAACCTACCAAACAGATCGTTGTGCACCAAGCGTCCACTGCTGCCGTTGCTGCTGCTGCTGCTGCTGCTTTGAATAAACATTCGTTCAGTAGGCCATCGCGGCCGCCGCCATCAGCTAATATGTCACCACTCCGGGCAGAGTTTGTTATTGATAGACGCCCACGACAAGTCAAGAGGAGCGCTATCATTCGACGTCCAAGCACACGCCGACGGGAGTGGGAAAGAGATGGGTACTCGAAGGGTAGTGAGGCTCAAGTTGCTCCGCTAATGGCCCGAACGTGGATCTATGCTTTGGCAAACACAGCGCGTAAATGTACACGAACGGTTCTCCAGACAAATGTGGGTCAGTCACCCAAGCAAATCGATCAAGCTCGTCAAGGCCCACCACCAGCAGTGGCTCGAGCCAGGCTTAGGCACACACAAAATAAAAACGCACGCACGATTCGCACACTACACACACGCGACAGTAGATCGCCGACGACTGCACCACTCCGAACGACGTTTGAGACTGAGCGTCGATACTAGGAACCGTTCACCTGTCCGCCAGAGACAGAGAGTTACCTGTTTTTCGAGTTAGATTGCGCAAAAACGGTGACTTGAAACGAAACACACTCAATTGACTGACTGGAGCTTGAGTGGAAAGCGAGAAAACCGTACCGCACTCAGCACGGTGATCTCGACTGTTTGTCTGCAGCCGGCGACGCTGGATGGTTTGACTTTTATCGGCGACGCAAAACCGAACTCGTTCTGACTTCTGACGGTGGTGGGCCTTATCTCGCACTGATTGGATACGTGATAAGGTTTGCACGGTCTGATTACCAGTCAATGCGAACTAAATGGGTTTATGAATCAATTGCGGCCACAAAGTGATTGTGAACGCTTTCGGGGGGCCTGGCGCTGTGGGTGAAGAATTTATTGGCAGCACGATGGGTTGTGATGAGCCTAGAAGTAGGCAATGTTTTTCGAAGGTTTGATTGGTGACTGTTTTCCGCTTGGGATCCATTGTTGCACTTGGGAATGTCCCAACGATAAGACTCATGGGCGTGGGGACTTCTCATGCTACTCGCGTTCTTCTCCGCCCAGGTCTGGAGAAACCCCAAATCGCTTTAAAGGCTTGCGCCTGTGAACACAGTCGGTTTTCGGGCTCAGTTCTAAGAAATGGAAGTCGTTTCTAACCGATCGTGGTTTCCTTAAGTGGATGACTCACTGCTTGGCATGGGAAAACCTTATCTTTCGTCAGTTGGCAATTAAAATCCCAAAGCTCTGTGACAAGTGTGCTTGGAATGCAAGGGGACTAGCAAACGTTTGCATTTAATCGGATTTGAGAACAGTTTTCCATTACTTTTTCCGATAACACATCCCCCACTCCTTCCTTCGCGTCACCTCTTAAATCACTATTTACATCCCTCCAAACACGCAGTCACCAGTTGCGGGTGTTGATAGCACACGCCACACATGTCCCAGTCCCATCGAATTAATTATGAACGTACATTGCCACAGCCACATCCGGCTCTAACACGTCCGCACTAACTCCGCACTTCACCCGCACCCCTGTTACTCATACTCACCTGGTTCGCAAATGATACACTGATAGTTGACGAAAAAATTTGCCGCACACACCGAGACGCGCGCACTTATCACTCGCTGGCCTACAACTAGAAGATCTCACCTCGGATACGCCACAAGCTGGACACAAGCTTTGCTGGCGACTTGACGTGTCCTAAATCATGTATGGGGATCAATTAAAAATGCACATGCGATACCGCAGCTGCATCGCTGCTACGAATGCAATTACCACCCGTCGGGTGAAAATGAAAGAAAACACGGCTCGATTTCGACGGCAGGTCGACTTTAATGAGATGGCAGAGAGATTCTACGTACATACTTAAATGCGTTAAATGCTTACGGGCGAGAGTTACTTCTAAACTACGTCTAAATGGATAGATAATTCCGGAGGGACTTAAGCTAGAGCGCGCTAGACCACCTCGAAGGTGGTTTGCTTGCGGCGGTGCTGCAGCGCCTTGTGGATGGCGGTCTTGATGCAGTGGACGCCGAAAATCACGAGTGTGTAGAAGACGTAAAGAACGAAGACGCCGGCGAAGGTCGTCATGCCCTGGGTGGGCTTCTTCCAGTCGAGAATGGTGTAGATGTAGTGGTTGCCGAATCTGAAAGGAGAAAGAAAATCGGGTTAGAAAGGGTTGGGGACTGGTGGTTGGTGGGCGGATAGTCGGACTAGGATAGACGACTAGTAGACGATCAGATAGTCTGACGGACTATTGGTCTAGAGGATGATCAGTCTACACTCTAGAGTACCATATAACGATCGGACACGGTGACGAACAGTCTACAGAACGATCGGACTAGGAGACGATCAGACTAGGAGACGATCGGACTAGAGGGCGATCGGACAAAAAGACGATTGGACTAGGAGGTGATCGGACTAGGAGACGATGGGACTAGGAGGTGATCGGACTAGGAGACGAGCGTAACAGTGGACCATAACGGACAATCGGACAAGCAGACGATCAGTCTACAGAACGATCGGACTAATGGACTCGTGGTTACTTCTCAAATACTTACTCATCCAATCCACCCAAATTGAAGTAGATGACAGTGAACCCACAGTAGATTATGGGCAACATCATGGCATAAATGGTATGCAACAGCCGCACCGGAAAACCGACCACTAACAAATCAGCCGTCATAAAGACCGTGTTAAAGGTATGCGTTATGAAGCTCAGCGTTGGGAATCTGGACGGTTTATTTGCTGCAACGACGAACCAAAAAAAAAGACGAATTAAATTCCAACTGATAACCGCCCACAATTACTCCCACTCACTCTGCTTGCCATGCAGGAACACCCAATAGATAGACGTTATGACCATTGCCAACTGAAGTGTCACGCCGTGCAGCAGCCAGTAGACCTTCAGCATTCGCGGTGTCCGCGACTCAAACGATTTATCCACAATCTCACTCGGCAGCTTGCCAATATTGAAGTACCACTGGGTGACTGCTATTACCGCTAGCACATTCGTCACCACACAAAGCATGATGCCCCAGTATGTCAAGTAAATGAAGAGTGTGCCATCGCACAATTGCAAGACTAAACACACTGTGTACAGTCCAACGAAGAAGAGTGCCAAAATCCATCGGAATATGAGATACGAAAGGGATTTTGCACTACGTTGCCACTGAAATGAAAAAAAAAAGGAGATTAGATTGTTGGTGCTGCGTTGAGGATGATGAATGCTGCAAGAGATGTGAAATGCGAGTCCTCTGGAACTGATTTGATTTATGCTTGGTCATGGGGAAATGTCATTCACTGACTACACGTGCCAGGGAATGATACTGCCGCTGAATCTCGCGTGTCGCGTTTTTGTTGATCCAATCGGAGCAGAATCTCTAGACAAAGGTAATCGGAAACCTATTTGAAAGGTAAGTGACTGCCGACGTCAGCTGAGAGTCCAGTCGACTAGGACGGGTGTCAAGTTGCATGCCCGCCCGTTGATGTGGATGCATTTCAGTGTCATGCATCATTTTATGTTCAATTGTTCAGTTAGACAAGCAATTGATTAACAAGCGGCAGCTGGAGAAAAAAAACGAACCATTCAACGGGTAATTAAATCGCTTTGCTCGGCGCAATGTAACGAGGCGTCGAGTCGGGTTGATTGCCGTCAAGGCGTTTTTTCTATTAAAAGGTGCAACGGAACCCAAGTGCACATCTGGGTGGAGAACAAATTGAAACAAATTGGAGAGAGAATAACCAAATTTTTGCCGAGACTGTCACGATCAACAAAATCTCAATTCGCCGCAAATGCCCATGGATGTCCAGTTCAAAGTGTCAAAACCATAAAATTCCCACAACCGTGTCCCAGCACTTGTAGGTCGTGCCAAAGCGAAACACGACGAGGCGAAAAAAAATCAAGGGCTCATGGGTAATGCACGCTTCATTACGCTTCACATTTACATTCACTCTGTCGCAATTTCAAAAGTGATCTATCTCCGCGGCTGACGTCATGCGCAGTGACAATTAGTCAAGGGAGTTCAGAGGCGATTAAGCAAGCGCGCGCCTACGAATTCAAGTGGCGTTGACCTGTTGACCAGAAATTAGCTACGCAGACTTTCCCCCGTTCATTGGTTGGACTTTTGTTTTTGGATGGGCTTAGTTTTTCGGTTGATTAATCAGCCGGGTAATTATACAAACGCCACCCGCAGCCTCTGCGCAGTTCTTTGATAACGATCTCGAGTCGAATTGTGTAGTTTGAAATTTACCGATTAAATTGATACAGAGTTGCACAGGCGAGTTGTTTTATGTAATAGTCGGTCGTTTGCATTCATGTCGATTATGGATGTATGTGGTGTGATTATGGAGCAATCTTGTCTAATCGTTGGCTGAAAAAGCACACACTTCATGTTTCTTACAAGATTCTAGGAAAAGAAAAGTAATTGTCCTGTTAACGAAAGGCTTAGTAACCACAACAGTGCATAATAGGGGCTGTTGCAGAGCTACGTCGTTGACTTCGTAACCCGAGGTCAGATCTTGTGCAATTTCACAAAGAAATGTTAATTCATACGGGTTTTCTTAGATTTCTGCAGCTCCCACATTTTCTCCGTGGAACTGGGTGCATGGAGAGGTGAGGTTTTAAAAAAAAAAACTGTGTGCAATTCGCAGGGCTTAATAGTAGTCGAACTCTAGGTGTTTAGGTGTCCAAACGCCAACAGAATAGAAAATGTAATCCTATGTTTTAACCATTTCGCCTTTTCTTCGTCTTCTCCTTCTCCCGCAAAATTTTGATTCTTTGACTGGCACTTTTGCCTGTCTTCTGAATTCTATCATCGAATAGCTTGAATGTGTATCATTCAGAAGCTACATTTCACATACATTTCCATCCCACGCTGCAGCCAGTATAGTAAGTTGTACTGTTGTTCGAACTCATCCCCCTTCGGGTAGAGGTCGTAAAAAATAACCGCGGTAAGGCATGCGTCTCGTAAGAGCTGACTAAAATCCTGATCTAAGAGCTACTGGTTTAAGGAAACAACCTATTCCAGTGTTATTTAACAATAATGGTTTGAAGCTTGCAAACAAAAGAATAAATGGAAAGTGCCTTATCTTAAGATTCATATTGCACAAAAAGTCTTCGGCTTTTTAACATTGGCAGCCAGTCCTGGAATGATCTTGCTTGACCAGAGGCTATAGTCTGGAGCCACGGGAGTTCAAGAATACGCCCATTAGACCCACACAGGTCTCAGCCTGATCGATTGAAGTTGGCCCCCAAGTGGGACTATCGTGGTGGCTGTGGTTTAAAACCCAAAGTCGCAGGGTGGAGTGGAGATATTACCTGTCTGGGAGTTAATTTTGTGAAGGTGACTCTGATTTCTGTCTATGTGGAGTTGCAGATGAAACAGCCGCGCTGTTAGAGTGGCCTCACCACCCTTCCAAGGTGGAGAAATAGGTCGATAAGCTTATGTCTAAACTTCTTACTTGAGATTATTACTGAAGGCGTCTGGTCCAGCGTCGACAAATTTGCCAAAGCGCCTTCGTGATATAAGCCTTATGGCAGGAGGTCACTACACTAAAACTAGTCACCTGTTGTTCGAACTCAGTATCGATCATTGAATCAATTTCTTTCCCATCGACACTGATCACCATCTGCTCCTCCAAGCTCTTCAATAACAATTTATCTTAGAGTCCTACCAATCACCGGCTGTACCATCCGCTGCGAATCAACACAGATGCTGAAAGGGTCGTCTCCAAAGACCTCAATGAGGCACAGTCCTGGCTCAAGACAATGTGAAGACGCAATCAAGTTGTGCTCCACTCAAAGCATCCTTAACTTATCCCTAACGAGATGACACGCTGCTCCCAGTCATCCAAACCAAGCTGTGTTGCGTCCGCGATGACTGGGTCTCTACACCGGAGATTCGAAAGCCCTCTTTGCTGCATTGCATTGGTGTCCATGTTCCCGACGTGGTCGAGCCAGTGAAGTCGACGGATGTTTGCCTTCCGTACAACATCCATTGTAGTCTTTTCTTCTGCTCGTCAAGGCTTGCAAGAATCTACTGTTAGACAACAAGATCAACGTAGCCATAGCAAAACAAAAAAGCTTCTGGCGTTAGACTAAACCTCGTTCCGTATGTCCGTTGTTGTGATCACAGAACACTGGTCGATTATAATGGTCAAATACCACGCTTTTCTTCCAAAACGTAACCTGAATCATCTCCTCCATTCAGCTTCCTAGCCATTCTCCTGGAACCATCTATCCACACAATTAACTAGAAGGACCCGCGCCTTAGAGCATTGGATATGTAGCCATAACTGAACCTAATAATGCGGTGCAACTGCCATCTTCTAAGACGAGCCCGCAGGATGGTGGCCACGTAGAAAGAGTTCTGCAGAAGCTACATGGGTAAACAGGAGGAGGGGGAGCAGACTGGAGCACTGCTAGTGCAGTCTAGCTAGTCGTCACATCTAGGGGCTTTCTTCTTCAATGATCTGAGTAAACTGAATAGCTCAACTTCTAAGTCAGGAGTGTGGTCCCACAATAGGTCCCTATCGGCCTAGGTTGGTTTCGGTATGTGGGTTGACGTGCCGAAGCCCTTTACATTTACGTCTTCGTAGATCCATTGTGTTGGTATAAGGGTCAAGAGAGTTTGTTTAAGCTGGTTATCGTGTCGCTGACACATTCCAAAACAATGTTATGCGAATATACTCGTCATTGAAGCAGTCACTATCAAGTCATATCCAGTGAATTATAGTTTGATAAGTAGATTTGCGAAAGAATTTGCTACTCGCCGCTGAATCATTTGTCAAACTTCGTTCAGCATTTACTCACTGAAACAGCCGCTGATTAGGTATAAAAGACGTCATGCCGCTTGCACTTGTTATTTGCCCATTAGTCACCACAAAGCAAAATGCATCCAATTGCCACCAGATTACGTAACACTGTCCCACACTTCCCCACTGCAAGTTCGCCTATCTTTTGACAAAACGTCGCTCCGAACGTTTGGTATTTCAACTTCACTGACGACAGACGGAAGCGATGACCTCCGGGAGCATCGAGCCATAAAACATATCACCAGCAGCCATAGCACCTCCTCCTCATCGCCGGAATTCAAAGAGTGTCTAGTTGGTTTTCACTTCGATCTAGAGTTTCATTCTTAAACTGCTGGCGCCGTCCAATTGAAACCTGATATCCACTCGCAACGCAGTCAGTGCCACGTGAAACTTAAGCCTATCGCGATCGATTAACGCCGAAAACGTTTCGCCGCTCAAAGACGGCAGCGATCGTTAAACAAAAACAAACAAACACACATATCGCCGGGAACTACGCGCTGATGTTTATTGCGATGATAAACTATCCGCTCGTTAAATTGCCTTGATGGCTGATAGAGAGTGTCATCAATTGGCGATTGATAAAACGTCGTGGGTATCGTGACAAATCGTAAAATTTTAGATGGCGTTGAAATTGCATTTACATAACTTTGATGACATGCATAACAAATCGATAATGATGGTATTCGATCTGATAGACTGATCAGGACATCAGCGGTGTGGTTCTTGTTTGGTTAGTGATTCTTGTGGGGGATGGGAGTTTTCGGTGGTGCATGCATTTTTTTATCGGTATTGTATGTCCACTTGTACTAGGGACAGTGTTAGAACTCGGAGACCAGTATGGGGTGAGTTTGGACAGCTTCCACTAGAGCAGCCATTCGCAACCTGCGGCCACTGTCAGGGTGTCCGCGGTGGCCTTTCAATAAAACAGTGAAATATGCATTCCACTTCAGTTGTACGTTGGGATGGGTCCGCCGAGAGATGCATTCGTTGCAGGCGTTCCACTCAGGCTCTAACTTTAAGCGCTTATGCACTAGAGAATATCATGGTTCGCCACGTCTGACCAGAGAGCAATGGTAGCTCATCCAACTGTCATCACATCTGTCGCAGTTACCAATGACCTCCAGACATTATCTCATGCATCGTTTCACGATTGCTGTTCGTGCGGAAGTTATTAAGAAATATCGAAATCCTATTCTGTTAAAAATAAAATAAATACCCTAGCGTGAAATTCATCGTGCGGTCGTCATCACGACTTCAGTGAGCAGGCCCACCGTGGGAATGTTTTGAGCGATAATATACGGTTTGGACCTTAACTCACCGACCAGACAGTGATTGGTGCGAAATGAAGAAGACGTAGCCACCGCGGCGCCCAGCACTATGTCTTTGGAGATTTCTTGTATACAAATCGACACATGTGTCTTCTTCTTGGTTTCTTCATTCCTCTGTGAAATCGGAACCATACCGCCTATAGAATTGGACTTCTGATACCGAGAGCCATAAGACGCTACGAAAAATATCAGACTATGTACATCCGGCTTTTACGCTTTGTAAACTTAAACCTGCGCTTCAGACGGCACTACCTTATAATCTGGTTAGGTTTGTGACCTTTGTTGATATCTGGATGGATCAGGGGCTATGATAATTTCAAGAATGCCTGTTTAAAAATGCACTGAAATCAGCACACTACGCGTAAGTGGAGTGCCATTAAAGCAGGTAGAGAGGATCTTCTTCTTCTTTGATTGGCGCTACAGTCTGGGGTGGACCTGGGCCTCAATCAACATGCCTCTCCAGCCAGCACGATCTTTCGCCAGCTGCCTTTAGTTGCGCACACCAAGTTGTTTTAGGTCCTTTTCCACTTGTGTGCGCCATCTAGTGCGAGGACGTCCTCTGTTGCGCTGTCCCAATGGCTCGGTGTCGAAGACTCTTTGGGCGGAAACTGTGATGTGTAGGTGCATGCCGCTGTACAGCCCGTATAGTTCGTGGTTGAACCTTCTCCTCCAAACGCCATTAACGCAAACAGGACCAAAGAGACTTTTCTCTCAAAACAACCAAGAGCTTCTACATCCGCTTTCAATAGCGTCCATGTCTCTGCGCCATAGAGCAGGACTGGGATGATCAGAGTTGAATACGAAGTCAATTTGGTGTTTCGAGAGATGGCTCTGTTACTCAATTGACTCTTGAGCCCAAAGAAACAGCGATTGGCAAGAGTAAGTCTGCGCTTGATCTCGGTACTGGTGTTGTTGTCCCTATTTACTCCGGAGCCTAGGTAGACGAAGTCCTTGACTACCTCAAAGTTTCTGCTGCCCTATATGACGCTCTGTCCGAGACGTCGATGTTGTGCGTCCTTCCGTGATGACAGCATGTACTTTGTTCTGCCCTGGTTTATCGCTAGACCCATTTTAGCCGCTGGTCAAGGATCAAGTCTCTTGGGATCTTTTTCAGGATTGCACAAGCTGGGTTTGCAACAGCTTGGAAGATCTGTAATCAGAAAGGCCGAAAGGCCAAGCTCGCGGGTTTCAACTTAGTACTTGTTCCAACTCTCACCTACATATGGTCCTGAAATTTGGGAAATGAGCGAAAGAACAAGTGAATACAAGCTGCCGAGATGAGAATACTTCCTGCCGTTGTGGGAGGTACTCGCCGGGATAGGGTGAGAAACAGGGCAGTACGGGAGGAACTCAATGTTGGTCAGCTACTTCTTCGATCGAAAGGGAGGATATGCCTCGAGGGTTTCGACACGTGGTACGAATGTCTCCATCATTACGTCTTCTGAGTCGGACCTTAAATGCGACTCCGTCAAGAAGACGACCCCTGTGGAGACTTGAGAGTTGGTGGTTGGACCAAGTTCAAAAACTATCTCGGGTGCGTCTGGGCATAAAATCTGATTAGTTAGAGTTGATGGAATAGGTTTGAGTGACCTGGAGATCGTGCTTTACGCGGCTCTTTAAGTGGATTATGCGGGTCAGAAAAAGAAGAAGGAAGCCTGCATATTCTAGCTTTTTGTTGGGCTATAGTTTACTAATTGACACATGAATTCTCCTTGTACGGGAAGCAAAGAATATAAAATTGTTTTTTACCACATTCATGGAGAAAAGAAATGTTGCAGCAAAGGTTTCTGTCGTTGGATTTAGTTCCGGAAGGCGTATATTAAAATGCTAATTCAATGAACATATTGAGCGTCTGAGACGTATTGAAGTAGCATTTCTCCGTGTTTTCTTGCCTGTAAATGCTAACTAAGTTGGTCACCACTTGGGGAATCGCATTGAACTATCATTTCATTAAACGCTTCCAGGAGCAATAAAGGTCTGGAATTACACACCTCTAGTCAGCATTGAAGAAGAATGTCGACTTTAGCGCTAGTTAACTGAATGGAGTGCCACCAGGGCAATCTGGCTTAATTTGTTCTCCCATTTGGGCCTACATCCAAAAAATCTTGTGCTAACGCAAGCTGTGAAGCTGGACTACCAGAGAGAGCGCTGTGAGTTAGTTAATTCGGCTCTAGAAACGCCTGCCGAGGCTCCGGATTTCTTTTGAAATAAGTGAGGAAGGGGACACCATCACCATCAATGACCTTACACATAGATCGATGTCAACAGACTTTCTGTTAACCAGAGCCAGAGCCAGAGTTTCACAAAAGCCGAGTTGTGGAACCTACAAGACAAGCTAAATAATTTCCTTTCAAGGCCTCAGTCTACACTGACAAGACAAGGAATGGCTGGAAATATGCACTTTTCTCTCATTTTGAAGCATTTCTGTCGTAATTGTGGACTGAGTTGACTGCTTTGATTTCGTTTTTACACTCAGTTCCACACTGATTAAGATGAAACTTCAGGTCGAAATCACAGAAAATCGATTGTAAGGAAATTGATATTTTTTGCACAAAAAAAAAAATGCACTAGACCGAAAACACAAGAGAGCCGCATTTTTGTGTTGAAAATTAACGCACTTTTTGACGAAGTTGATGCGATGGCTTAATGATGAAGATCGAGTGAGAATTGATAGATATGTCAAGGGATAGGTAATTGAATTTAGACGCCGAAAAGGAGAGACTTTGGCTGGATACTTGGAAGCAATGGGATATGATTTCGGAACTATTTTTTGACTCTTGATTTGAAGCCAGTCGCTGTCGATGACCATATGTGGTGTTTTCCGACGTTTCTTGGAAGGAGTGATCACAAATTCTTAGTTCCAAAGTAAGCACGGTCAGCTTTATCAAATCAGCCGTTTGAATAATGTGTTATTCTGTACAAAATGGCACGAAACCAGCTTTGTAATCAGATCATAATCAATTTCCTGTCTCACACGATTCTAGATTTTTTAGGCATCTTTTCCTCTTGCTTGTATCTGGTCACCTAGTATATGTCACGACTCATCAATATCACTTGATTTTGCACCTTAGACAAGTTCGAGTTGGAAATTTAACCTTTTCCATTGTCTACTGGTCTCACTGAAGTGTGTTTGTGCCTGTCTACCTATAACACCCGAAGAGTGTCGTTATCGGTCAATTCTCGACAGTGGATCCACTTCAGCCTTGACAGCCTTCCCCTTTCGATGACCGATCGATGAACGTCTCACATCGCCACGAATGCAATCTTTATCTAAATTGACCAAAACAACACAAAATGCAAACGCATTCATTTCTGCTTTGTAACCGATAACATTTCACTCTTGTGTTATAACATCTGCTCCCCGAGGAGCTGCTCGTTTACATCATCACAGAATTTTGTTTTCCCTTCAGCGTCACAATCATCGCAGTCGGTTATCTTATCGACGCGGCCAGCTGTGTCAGAATTCTTCTGCTTCCCACACACTTGTCGGCAGTCGGCACGGCATTTATCAATGAATCTCCCTCGTGCCGGACTACGGCTCACAAGGTGAATCAGTTTCGTCGAATTATCCACTACTTACCATCGATTTAACAAAGTCCTCGGGATTCGAGTGCTCAAAGCCAAAGTTCTCCCACTTGACCTCGTTGGCGATAGACTTCGCACATTTTTTCAAAATTTGCATTTTCTTTGAAGCTCGCGCTGCCCGCAAAAAAAAAGATTCAAATTAAAATGACAAAAAAAAAACACGAATTTGTCGACTGTCAACAAAACGAGACGAAAAAACCGAAAAAACACCGTTGTCGTCGCCCACACTCGAAATACAGGGATCAGTCGGTCTGTTAGACACTAGCAACTAGCACCACCGGCGTACGAGTTCTGCTCCCGTTTGGGCGGATGCATCCGAAGCAACTGATCGGTATCAACTGAACGGCGGAACCGTCCGACAATTTATGAGCCCTAGCGCGGCCCGGCCCGCCAGTGTGGGTATCTCTGTGGCACGACCGGCGCGGCGACGCTTCAAATCAATACATTAGACTAGGTGACGTGTAATTGATCTGCTAAAACACAGCGTTCTGTCAGAATGGACACCCCGGTGTGGGGAGGGCAGCTGTGCTGACTGTTGAGCTGCGACGATGCACGATGGGACGTGCATGTGTGCGAACGAGATTAATTTAATTTTAATTGCTGGCACAGGGATGGCCTTGCCATTGGGGACCGATCCAAGTGTTCGGCAACTATTTTCGCCACCAGTGTGTTCAACTTTGTAGCTGCGCCCGTTTTGCAGGAACTCACGTCACCTGACACGTCCCTGAGATATGTTCTATGAGAATTTGGCGCTTCGCCCGAATTATGCGAGCCAGCTCGTCAGTCGTGGTCGCTGAGCACAGGGGGTGAGCACGACAGCAGTGCTGTGCCGTGCCGTGCCGAGCTGCGGCGCGTTGCTCGGCCGATTGTTTGAATACATTCGTTTCGCGAGCGTAATTAGTGTGTCAAGTGTTGAAAGTTGTTTCTCTGGAGCACAGACGCGCATAGAAATGCACGCCGAAGAGTGCAAGTGATGGGTTAAGTGACGGTGTGCGGTTGCGCGTCATCGGTCGCTTGCGTTGCAGTTTTTCGTACAGCCTTTGATTGAAAGGGAGAGTGTTGTCCGCGCTGTGAGCTGTGAACTGTGGGAGCTGAGCTGAGGGATGGATGCAGTTGATTGCAAGAAATTGGCAAGAGGTCCTCGAGGTCAATCAGACTGGTGTTGAGATGAGATTTTGCTTGACTTTAATTGGGGGCTTGTGTGATCGGCGCGGTTTTCGTGGTGCGCCGATCGAGGATGGGAGTTGAGGGTCATAGTCACTTCGGTGCACAAGAGAAGAAGATCAAGGAACTAAGAGAAATGTTGAACTGGTGAACCAGGGCTGCCCTGAGATACAAAGAACAAGGCCCTGTTCAATATTCGCCACACCCGCGTGTTGGAATAAGGCACACAACTAGACACAGCTGCATGTCAGGAGCATCCCCTTGACATCCCTTGATCTCAGTTGCCAATGACCTTCAGTTCTTGTCCAAACATCACGTAACGACAATACGAATGCAATCAGCTGCGGGAAAACCATCGATAGACTTATCTTAATCCCCTCCCATCAATCAAGCAATTCGCCGCAGACTCCTAAACACATGTCTACACTGGCTTGCCCTGTCGATGGGGCTTATCACACACGGAAGAGGCTTGTGGTTCACAATTCAATTAACAATTCCAACGTCTTTAGTCAGACTGCCGACTCTGCCAGTGCTCAGCAGATACTCACGCGTCCGCAAAGATAAAGCAAAAAATCCAATCACTCGCGATAGCACAATATCGGAGTGTAATTGAAAATAAAGTCCACTGTTGTAGGTGCTGCTACGCTATCGAGAGATTATCGCCATCTAATCAGGAACCCGAGCGAATTGATTTCGCCATTTGCGGCTGTCGAACTAGCAAAATGGTCTAGTCTGCCAAGAGAACCGACGCGACGGCGGCGTCTGCCAACGAACAGCTGTAGTAGTTGAGATCGACAGCATGAAGGAGCAGGGTTGTTGTTCCAAATTCGGACGCACTGTGAAGCAGGAGTTTCAGGTGGACAAGTTGCTGCTGTCCCACTACCCGGTGGATGACTTCTACAAGTCCCAAGTGAGTGTGTCATCGCTGCATTGCGGCAAGTGCTTCAATTTGATGTGTCATCCGAACAGTGGCAGCGGGGTACGCGGTCCTTGTGGTGGCTCCTGTATCGCTGGTGTGCGGCGGGCTTCTTCATCGGAGTGGTAGTGAGCAGTGCTGTGGAGTATTTCGGAGGCGGGACGTTCTTCATCTATCTCACCGACTGGGGGATTATCTTGTGCATGATAACGACGACTTATGGCGCGGTGCTGGCAACGATGTGGTACTTTGATCCTGTGCAAAGAGGTCTGGGGGCAATGGACTTTGAAAATGGATCATGATCAAGTTGTGTGTGTGCTTTCAGCTAATCCCGTGGATATGTGTACGTCGCTGAAGGTGTATTGGGCGCTGCACTGGTCGACGCTGGTGCTGGCCGTCGTGATAACGCTGATGTTTTGGTCGTTTCTTTATCCACGTAAGTGCGCTCTGCGAACTGATAAGATACGAGTGGCGATTGCCGATTGGAATCGAAAGGAAATTATGTGCAAACATTTGTAATCCCTTGTTTCTGAGGGGAAGACTGAAGGGAATTTTTTTTAACATTTTTCTTGGATGACTAGCAAGAATTGTGACCAAATTTCGCGGAATAATTCTTGTCATCGCCTCGTGAAACTGTCCTCAATTCAGGAAAACCAATCTGAAGTGTTGAACACCCGGATTAGGCTGTTTTCGAAAGCATTTCACCTCAAAAACGGTCAAAAACATGGTTTCGAGCGTATTTAGCGCTGTTTCATTCCAGCCACCACGACGCTTTCGATCACAAATCGCTCGCGTTAAGTCAAAAACACGTTTTCAAAAAGAAAAGAAACATTTCGCGGTTTTTTAGCGTGTTTCTCGTTGAAAAACGCACATCTTTCGAACACGCATCTTCAAAAATTCATAAAAAATTGTGACAATTTTTGAAAAATTCTTCAAAACACAAAATCTCTTCGTTCGTGTCCGCTCTAAATCCTGATGTAATAGTTCACACGTGTTACGTTCGTTCGGCAACAAGATTATATTGAACGACCTTCGGTAGCGTAGTGAAAGCGCCCACTTACCTTGGCAACTAAAAATACACTTTGTTGTTATTTGTTCCTCAATGAATAATGGATGTGTGTCACTTGTGTTGAAGGAAAAAAGAAAATACCTTGTGCTTTCGTTCAATCGAAGAAGTTTACAGCCGAGAATGTGGGTGGAGCATGGATGGAAACACCGGAAATTGAGGACAGTGCGTGACATGAGACGATTTTGATAATTCATTCGTTTAAGGACTTTCTTTTCGTTTGCGACCTTCGAGAGAATATTTATAAACGTTCTCTTTTCTCAAACTCTCGGCAGACATTGACTTCACTAAGAATCCATGAATTCGATTTTTCACAGAGATGCCCGGAAGTGCTGGGAATGTGTACAACCTGCTGCAGCATGCGTGCAACTCGGTGGTGATGCTAATCGATCACATGTTGGTCGCGTTTCCATCGCGAATGTTGCACTTCATCTATCCCCTTGGAATCGGCATCGTCTACATACTGTTCTCGTTGGTGTACTTCTTTGCCGGCGGGACAGACTCGTGAGTGGATTCACCAGTGGGAGTGGTGGTATTTTGATTTGGAAAACATTTATCTCTTGCAGCATGGGAAATGACTTCATCTATCCGATTCTGGACTGGGGCACAGCTCCTGGGTTGGCGACGCTAACAGCGGTTGGAGCGATTATCTTCTGCTTCATTCTGTCTTTCTTCTTGTTTTGGCTTTACAAGTTCAGGCGGTTTTGCTTCCGGGAGTGTTACAATGCCCCCAATCCACATGTGATACGAGTGTAAGTTGAAGGGCGACTAGGACGGGACGGGCGGAGGTTTAGTTTAAGGATGCGTGCAATGGAAATAAAATAAGAATATATTTAAAACTACTTGAGTTTTTTTTAGATTTTTGGTGGGTTGGCACTTGAGCTAACTGTATTAATCGATACTGAGAGTTTGGAGTGCATCCGGCAACTTGAAAATTTTGACCCCAAAATCCAAGCAGTGGTTAGTAAGGCATTTCTGATGGATTTCCTGCCTCATCTTCCAACTGCTATAGCGGCCCTATTAGGCCTACCAGTGACTTGCGCACACCTTTTTACATGTCCTGGTTTGTGTATGAGTAGATCCTGAGAGTTTGGAGTGCATCCGGCAACTTTGAGATTTTGACCCCAAAATCCAAGCAGTGGTTAGTAAGGCATTTCTGATGGATTTCCTGCCTCATCTTCCAACTGCCACAGCGGCGCTATTAGGCCTACCAATGACTTGCGCACACCTTTGTGCATGTCCTGGGGTGTGTATTAAGGGATCCTGAGAGTTTGGAGTGCATCCGGCAACTTTGAGATTTTGACCCCAAAATCCAAGCAGTGGTTAGTAAGGCATTTCTGATGGATTTCCTGCCTCATCTTCCAACTGCCACAGCGGCCCTATTAGGCCTACCAATGACTTGCGCACACCTTTTTGCATGTCCTGGGGTGTGTATTAGTAGATCCTGAGAGTTTGGAGTGCATCCGGCAACTTTGAGATTTTGACCCCAAAATCCAAGCAGTGGTTAGTAAGGCATTTCTGATGGATTTCCTGCCTCATCTTCCAACTGCCACAGCGGCGCTATTAGGCCTACCAATGACTTGCGCACACCTTTGTGCATGTCCTGGGGTGTGTATTAGTAGATCCTGAGAGTTTGGAGTGCATCCGGCAACTTTGAGATTTTGACCCCAAAATCCAAGCAGTGGTTAGTAAGGCATTTCTGATGGATTTCCTGCCTCATCTTCCAACTGCTACAGCGGCCCTATTAGGCCTACCAATGACTTGCGCACACCTTTTTGCATGTCCTGGGGTGTGTATTAGTAGATCCTGAGAGTTTGGAGTGCATCCGGCAACTTTGAGATTTTGACCCCAAAATCCAAGCAGTGGTTAGTAAGGCATTTCTGATGGATTTCCTGCCTCATCTTCCAACTGCCACAGCGGCCCTATTAGGCCTACCAATGACTTGCGCACACCTTTTTGCATGTCCTGGGGTGTGTATTAGTAGATCCTGAGAGTTTGGAGTGCATCCGGCAACTTTGAGATTTTGACCCCAAAATCCAAGCAGTGGTTAGTAAGGCATTTCTGATGGATTTCCTGCCTCATCTTCCAACTGCCACAGCGGCCCTATTAGGCCTACCAATGACTTGCGCACACCTTTTTGCATGTCCTGGGGTGTGTATTAGTAGATCCTGAGAGTTTGGAGTGCATCCGGCAACTTTGAGATTTTGACCCCAAAATCCAAGCAGTGGTTAGTAAGGCATTTCTGATGGATTTCCTGCCTCATCTTCCAACTGCCACAGCGGCGCTATTAGGCCTACCAATGACTTGCGCACACCTTTGTGCATGTCCTGGGGTGTGTATTAAGGGATCCTGAGAGTTTGGAGTGCATCCGGCAACTTTGAGATTTTGACCCCAAAATCCAAGCAGTGGTTAGTAAGGCATTTCTGATGGATTTCCTGCCTCATCTTCCAACTGCCACAGCGGCCCTATTAGGCCTACCAATGACTTGCGCACACCTTTTTGCATGTCCTGGGGTGTGTATTAGTAGATCCTGAGAGTTTGGAGTGCATCCGGCAACTTTGAGATTTTGACCCCAAAATCCAAGCAGTGGTTAGTAAGGCATTTCTGATGGATTTCCTGCCTCATCTTCCAACTGCCACAGCGGCCCTATTAGGCCTACCAATGACTTGCGCACACCTTTGTGCATGTCCTGGGGTGTGTATTAAGGGATCCTGAGAGTTTGGAGTGCATCCGGCAACTTTGAGGTTTTGACCCCAAAATCCAAGCAGTGGTTAGTAAGGCATTTCTGATGGATTTCCTGCCTCATCTTCCAACTGCTACAGCGGCCCCATTACGCCTACCAATGACTTGCGCACACCTTTTTGCATGTCCTGGGGTGTGTATTAAGGGATCCTGAGAGTTTGGAGTGCATCCGGCAACTTTGAGATTTTGACCCCAAAATCCAAGCAGTGGTTAGTAAGGCATTTCTGATGGATTTTCTGCCTCATCTTCCAACTGCTACAGCGGCCCTATTAGGCCTACCAATGACTTGCGCACACCTTTTTGCATGTCCTGGGGTGTGTATTAGTAGATCCTGAGAGTTTGGAGTGCATCCGGCAACTTTGAGATTTTGACCCCAAAATCCAAGCAGTGGTTAGTAAGGCATTTCTGATGGATTTCCTGCCTCATCTTCCAACTGCCACAGCGGCGCTATTAGGCCTACCAATGACTTGCGCACACCTTTGTGCATGTCCTGGGGTGTGTATTAAGGGATCCTGAGAGTTTGGAGTGCATCCGGCAACTTTGAGATTTTGACCCCAAAATCCAAGCAGTGGTTAGTAAGGCATTTCTGATGGATTTCCTGCCTCATCTTCCAACTGCCACAGCGGCCCTATTAGGCCTACCAATGACTTGCGCACACCTTTTTGCATGTCCTGGGGTGTGTATTAGTAGATCCTGAGAGTTTGGAGTGCATCCGGCAACTTTGAGATTTTGACCCCAAAATCCAAGCAGTGGTTAGTAAGGCATTTCTGATGGATTTCCTGCCTCATCTTCCAACTGCCACAGCGGCCCTATTAGGCCTACCAATGACTTGCGCACACCTTTGTGCATGTCCTGGGGTGTGTATTAAGGGATCCTGAGAGTTTGGAGTGCATCCGGCAACTTTGAGGTTTTGACCCCAAAATCCAAGCAGTGGTTAGTAAGGCATTTCTGATGGATTTCCTGCCTCATCTTCCAACTGCCACAGCGGCCCTATTAGGCCTACCAATGACTTGCGCACACCTTTTTGCATGTCCTGGGGTGTGTATTAGTAGATCCTGAGAGTTTGGAGTGCATCCGGCAACTTTGAGATTTTGACCCCAAAATCCAAGCAGTGGTTAGTAAGGCATTTCTGATGGATTTCCTGCCTCATCTTCCAACTGCCACAGCGGCCCTATTAGGCCTACCAATGACTTGCGCACACCTTTGTGCATGTCCTGGGGTGTGTATTAAGGGATCCTGAGAGTTTGGAGTGCATCCGGCAACTTTGAGATTTTGACCCCAAAATCCAAGCAGTGGTTAGTAAGGCATTTCTGATGGATTTCCTGCCTCATCTTCCAACTGCCACAGCGGCCCTATTAGGCCTACCAATGACTTGCGCACACCTTTTTGCATGTCCTGGGGGTGTGTATTAGTAGATCCTGAGAGTTTGGAGTGCATCCGGCAACTTTGAGATTTTGACCCCAAAATCCAAGCAGTGGTTAGTAAGGCATTTCTGATGGATTTCCTGCCTCATCTTCCAACTGCCACAGCGGCCCTATTAGGCCTACCAATGACTTGCGCACACCTTTGTGCATGTCCTGGGGTGTGTATTAAGGGATCCTGAGAGTTTGGAGTGCATCCGGCAACTTTGAGATTTTGACCCCAAAATCCAAGCAGTGGTTAGTAAGGCATTTCTGATGGATTTCCTGCCTCATCTTCCAACTGCTACAGCGGCCCTATTAGGCCTACCAATGACTTGCGCACACCTTTTTGCATGTCCTGGGGTGTGTATTAGTAGATCCTGAGAGTTTGGAGTGCATCCGGCAACTTTGAGATTTTGACCCCAAAATCCAAGCAGTGGTTAGTAAGGCATTTCTGATGGATTTCCTGCCTCATCTTCCAACTGCCACAGCGGCCCTATTAGGCCTACCAATGACTTGCGCACACCTTTTTGCATGTCCTGGGGTGTGTATTAGTAGATCCTGAGAGTTTGGAGTGCATCCGGCAACTTTGAGATTTTGACCCCAAAATCCAAGCAGTGGTTAGTAAGGCATTTCTGATGGATTTCCTGCCTCATCTTCCAACTGCCACAGCGGCGCTATTAGGCCTACCAATGACTTGCGCACACCTTTGTGCATGTCCTGGGGTGTGTATTAAGGGATCCTGAGAGTTTGGAGTGCATCCGGCAACTTTGAGATTTTGACCCCAAAATCCAAGCAGTGGTTAGTAAGGCATTTCTGATGGATTTCCTGCCTCATCTTCCAACTGCCACAGCGGCCCTATTAGGCCTACCAATGACTTGCGCACACCTTTGTGCATGTCCTGGGGTGTGTATTAAGGGATCCTGAGAGTTTGGAGTGCATCCGGCAACTTTGAGATTTTGACCCCAAAATCCAAGCAGTGGTTAGTAAGGCATTTCTGATGGATTTCCTGCCTCATCTTCCAACTGCCACAGCGGCCCTATTAGGCCTACCAATGACTTGCGCACACCTTTTTGCATGTCCTGGGGTGTGTATTAGTAGATCCTGAGAGTTTGGAGTGCATCCGGCAACTTTGAGATTTTGACCCCAAAATCCAAGCAGTGGTTAGTAAGGCATTTCTGATGGATTTCCTGCCTCATCTTCCAACTGCTACAGCGGCCCTATTAGGCCTACCAATGACTTGCGCACACCTTTGTGCATGTCCTGGGGTGTGTATTAAGGGATCCTGAGAGTTTGGAGTGCATCCGGCAACTTTGAGATTTTGACCCCAAAATCCAAGCAGTGGTTAGTAAGGCATTTCTGATGGATTTCCTGCCTCATCTTCCAACTGCTACAGCGGCCCTATTAGGCCTACCAATGACTTGCGCACACCTTTTTGCATGTCCTGGGGTGTGTATTAGTAGATCCTGAGAGTTTGGAGTGCATCCGGCAACTTTGAGATTTTGACCCCAAAATCCAAGCAGTGGTTAGTAAGGCATTTCTGATGGATTTCCTGCCTCATCTTCCAACTGCCACAGCGGCCCTATTAGGCCTACCAATGACTTGCGCACACCTTTTTGCATGTCCTGGGGTGTGTATTAGTAGATCCTGAGAGTTTGGAGTGCATCCGGCAACTTTGAGATTTTGACCCCAAAATCCAAGCAGTGGTTAGTAAGGCATTTCTGATGGATTTCCTGCCTCATCTTCCAACTGCCACAGCGGCGCTATTAGGCCTACCAATGACTTGCGCACACCTTTGTGCATGTCCTGGGGTGTGTATTAAGGGATCCTGAGAGTTTGGAGTGCATCCGGCAACTTTGAGATTTTGACCCCAAAATCCAAGCAGTGGTTAGTAAGGCATTTCTGATGGATTTCCTGCCTCATCTTCCAACTGCCACAGCGGCCCTATTAGGCCTACCAATGACTTGCGCACACCTTTTTGCATGTCCTGGGGTGTGTATTAAGGGATCCTGAGAGTTTGGAGTGCATCCGGCAACTTTCAGATTTTGACCCCAAAATCCAAGCAGTGGTTAGTAAGGCATTTCTGATGGATTTCCTGCCTCATCTTCCAACTGCCACAGCGGCCCTATTAGGCCTACCAATGACTTGCGCACACCTTTTTGCATGTCCTGGGGTGTGTATTAAGGGATCCTGAGAGTTTGGAGTGCATCCGGCAACTTTCAGATTTTGACCCCAAAATCCAAGCAGTGGTTAGTAAGGCATTTCTGATGGATTTCCTGCCTCATCTTCCAACTGCCACAGCGGCCCTATTAGGCCTACCAATGACTTGCGCACACCTTTTTGCATGTCCTGGGGTGTGTATTAAGGGATCCTGAGAGTTTGGAGTGCATCCGGCAACTTTCAGATTTTGACCCCAAAATCCAAGCAGTGGTTAGTAAGGCATTTCTGATGGATTTCCTGCCTCATCTTCCAACTGCCACAGCGGCCCTATTAGGCCTACCAATGACTTGCGCACACCTTTTTGCATGTCCTGGGGTGTGTATTAAGGGATCCTGAGAGTTTGGAGTGCATCCGGCAACTTTGAGATTTTGACCCCAAAATCCAAGCAGTGGTTAGTAAGGCATTTCTGATGGATTTCCTGCCTCATCTTCCAACTGCCACAGCGGCCCTATTAGGCCTGCCAACGACTTGCGCACACCTTCTTGCATGTCCTGGGGTGTCTATTATTCGATTTGAGAGTACTTAGTGCTTAGACACCAGGAGACGTAGAGAAGGCCTGTGATGCCCAACATGTTATGACAGACACGCCGGGAGAAATAAAATCACAAAACACACAATCTTCATCTTAAATAATCTCGATTTTTTTCAGTTTTTTTATTTCTTACGTTATTTTTCAAAAAAAAAAAAATACTTTGGTTTCTGCTTGCTTTTGTTTCTTTAATAATCTTAACCTCACTAAACATAATTATTTATTAATGTTGTTCTTGTTGTTGTTTTAATCTTGTTCTTCATTGCTTAAACAATTGTTTGGGTTCTCTTATTTAATTATTTGTTTTTTGAGCATAATTGGTTTTCATGAATTTCCCCCATCGTAAGTTATGTCCAGTGAAGTGTGCCTTGTCTGGTCTACACATTCTGCTATTCTTCTAATCTGAATACATTCCTAAAAATGATGAATGATATACAAACTAATTTTACAATTTATATTCACTTTTTTAATTTGTTTTGGTTTTTGTTTTATATGTGTATACATATTTAGTTAGGTATATATATATGTGTGTATATATATTGAATCTATACAAAAATAGTATCTATGGTCTTTAATTTCATAACAATTTCACATTCTAAATGCATTACATAATTATTCATTTTTTTTCTTCAACGAAATTTTTATATTTTATGATCAAAATGGATTTGAAACTCATCCTTTGAGAACGTTAGTGAATTTTTTTTTCTTGTTTTTTCTTTGCAAAAGTTTATATCGTTTATAATACTGGTTTTGATTTAATATTTTTATATATAAATTTATATATAATCTAATTAATGGTATATATTTTATTTTTTTCCATCTTGGAACAATCCCATTTCAATTGAAACTCAATTTTGTTCGGTTTCGCTTAAAGCCATTCATTCCATGTTTTGCTATCCATATCCCTGGTATTGGGGAGTATGTGGTATTTCAATTTTTTTTTGTGTAAATATTTATTTTTTGTGTTTTTTTTTTAGCATTTACCAAACTTTTATTGCATTCATGCACTTTGCATACAGAAGGCACCGTTTTATTTTTTTTTTTTTATTAACCGTATCCCATTTATATTTCCTTCAAAAAAATTATAGAATTTTTTTATTAAGAAAGTGCAAGGGTAAGGGGACGTTGGAGATGGTCGTCAGATCAGGTGAAGATTGACTTGAATAAGTGAGTGGCGAGGACCAGCTTGAGGGGCACGACCAACCGTCCTGTAGAACTGTAGGGAGTGAAGCGGATAATTAGTCTCGTGTCAGTGGATTTGATAACCTGTTTTCCAAAGTCTGCTTCACTAATCCAAGCACTAGTACCAAAGGCTATACATTTGGATACGAACCCCTTTTTGGCTCGCATTAGTTCAGGAGACTTAGCCGGAATTCAAATAACGAACGGGAAGTCAATTTAAAATAAGATGAGTAAGCTAAAACAAACCAACATCCTCCATCGTCCCTCTTCAAACAAGTTCATGTCTTGCTTACCATCTTGCACATAAAAGAAATGAAAGCAACATTAGAATTCAACTCCTTGTCAATTGACTAATTATTGTTACCGATTTTTCAAATGAACTGAAGAAAATATCTTCACACGAAAAGAAACAAACAAAACCTCTAGGAACAATGAATACGTGCGGTTTACGAGGTATCATTTAGATTGAAAAATATATTTTCCCTTCACTTCTCAGAAACAACTCAATCCCATGCTACCCTAACGTCGTTATAAAGCTCTCTCCCCGTAGTGTGGTTCTTCTTAATATTTTTCTGTTAAAGTTTCTTAACCAATTTGTATGAATATATATGTATTTATATTTGAGTTCTAATTATTCTGTCTATAGAGAGGTACTGCACTTTTAGAACATTTTTGCTTTAATTATTTGTTAATCCTTTTCATATCCTTATTTTTTGTTTGTTGACTAATTTGATTTATTTTTTTCAGAGGAACAATGGATGAGGATGGATGGGAAGAAGGTAAGAGATTCAAAAGAAAGAAGAAATAAAAGAATACTGATATGTGTCTGGACAACCTACGAAAAGCAAACAATGACTGGAATGTCTGGTGAGTTCTTGAGCACAAAAGCGAAACAAAAAAATATGCTGTTCACAAATTCAACTGATTTAATTGAAATTCAACTCTGAATTGACTTAAATACGAGCATGTTTAAGATTCCCCTGTAAACACATGCGTCTAATGGGGTAAATATTTCTTCGACAACCAACAAACCATTTTGTGTGAGAGTGTGTGTGTTTTTTCTTTATTTTCTCGAAATATCGTACTGAATTTAATGCTAAATCTCTTTTTCTATATTATATATTGGTTTCTTTAGTTTCATATAATATATAATGTCATTTTATGAACTATAATACGTTTAAGCATTTTACAAAAAGGAATGTCTTACATAATTATTTTTTTCTTTCTCTCTAAATATTTTATTCATTTTTTTGCTTGTTTTTCAGAAACAATTTTAGTCGACATTGTTTTATGTTGTTTTTTTTTTAATTAATTTTCTTATATTTTTTCATCTTTTCTTTTATCAGTCTATGATTTTATTTTATATAACAAAACTTGTTTTTTTTTTCTTCTTTGAAATATTTGTCTATATGTATATAATAATTTTTGGTATTTTGTTTTTCATTTCTTGAGTGGATCACTAGGTTGACTAACTCACTTTGAATATATATTTTTATTTTGTTTTTTTTTCATCAAACATTTCGTGCAAACAAATTTATACTGTGGTAGGAGAGATTTTGTTTTCAATTCTATTTTGTTGTCTATGAAATTAGGGGACAAAAAACTGCGTATATAGTTTATCTAGCGGTATTTTAATTGATTTTCTTTGCAGAATTTATTTACTTTGTTTTTTAAGTGCTTGTGTTTTTTTTTTTTTTGTTTTTCTCTTGAAGATAAACTGAACGAGTGTTAGTGAGTTCTAGTAGTAATGTCTTGTGGGGATTAAGACATTTCTTGTGTAGGCATTCGTGTATGTTATTTTCTTTTGTTTTTCTGAAAACCTTTTCTTAAGTTTAGGGAATTTAATTAATTTTTTTTGATTTTTATATTCTCTCTATGTTTCAACTGAAAACACACAAACGAAGCTATCTACTCGAAATTATATGGTACTTGTATATTTTTTTTCTTCTGTCATCTACTTTGTGGAAGTTGGCAGCCGTCGTTTAAATCAGGCTCACGTCGGTTGGGAAGGGTTGAAAATTGAAAAAAATCTATCTGATCATGTCAATTTTGAGCAAATTTCCACCGCCTAAAAGTATGCTAAGCCCGAAGCAATGACTTTTCATCAAATCTGTGGCAACAAGGAGCTCACTAGAACCTCATGAACTTCGGTCGCCAGAGTCGCCAGACCCACACTCCATCACGAACAGACCCCAAGAATGTATCAGAAAACAGCGAAAAAAGTCCTCCCCAACGTGTAGCCCTCCTTCCGGCCAATCCATCCCATCCTCCCGTGCCAACTTCCACTAAAAAATTCATCTACATTATAATATCTTTCGACTCACAAAAGTCGCACTAATAAAGCCTCAAAAAACCGGTCCGAATAAAACTGTGTCCTGCCTGCTCGTGCGTTCGCGCCCTCTTCGCCGCTAGTTTATTGTTAAATTGTTAATTGTTCCCATTAAAACGAGTCCGTTCGACAGCAGCTGACCTGCCTGCCAGACCGCGCGCACCCTCCGCCCACCCCACAGGACTGTGTGTCAAAAGAAAAGCGATTCACACGAAACTTAAAAGCTAAAGATTACATGTCTAGTAGTCTACCCTGTGCGGCGCCATTCGCCACACACGCGCTCAAGCACAAAAATGAAACACACAATCAAAAATAATCAAATGGAATGTCAAAATCCGTGCACAGATGTGTGAAAATCGAACAGAAAGTACCACCGGGTGGGCAGCGGTGGGCACTTTACATCTTATACTCGAGTATCTTGTTGGGATTCAGGAATTGCTCACGCTGGCCAGCCTCCAGAGCCGACACCGTCCGGCTCAGCGAGGACATGCTGCTCTTATTGTTATTGTCCTGGTGATACGTGGAATACTGATACTGCTGCAATTGCGAACGCTGCGGCTGATGGTGTTGCACCTGCTGTTGCTGCTGCGATGTGGTCTGCTGCGGCTGCTGATGGTGACGCTGTTGCTGCTGTATGTAGGCCTGTTGGGACTCCTGAATGTATTGCTGATTGCATTCGCGGACATTTCGACTGCCCGAATCGTCGTTGAGGCCTTCACCCATTTCGCCGTCGCGATTATTTGACACGCGTATGCAGAGCTTCGTAAAGAGCCATATCCGCAATCTGTACATCAGGTAGCAGCAGAAGTGTATCACGAACACGAACAGCAGGGCGCACACGGTCACAACGATTGCCTTGCCCGGCTTCGTCCAATCCAGTAGGGGATAGATGGCGGTTTTATTTTTCCTGCGAGGTTGGAAATGAAATGAAATTTGGGGGCAAACAAATTGGAGTGAGCGCGGTGCTTACCTATCGGTGCCACCTGCCAAGAAGTAGACGCCTGTGAAGATGGCGTACGCCAGACCAATGCCCATTGTCCAGTAGGCGTGCGACAGTTTAATTGGATGTCCAACGATGGCCAAGTCGATTAACATTATCACAGAGTTGAGTACGTGCACCATGATGTTGAGGGCGTCCACGCGATGGATTTCTGCGAATGACACGGGAAATGTTTAACTCTCTGAACGACGCAAGTCCAGTCCAGTCCACACTTACCAGGATTATGCACCAAGAGCCAGTAGCAAATTGAGATTACAAACGCATACACGGTGCCCACCGTGTAGAGGACCCAGTAGATGTGATGCAGTCGACTCTTCTTCGCCTGTCGCACCATTTCGAAGTCGTCACGTTCCACCATCATGCCCTGGGTCACAATCCACGCCCCGACCCATGCCTGAGCGGTGCAGACCAACAGACCCCAATGGGTCAAGTAGATCCACCACTTGGCATAATGATGTTCAAATTGTTCATCCGTTCGTCCGATGTCCAGGAAGGAACACACCAGTGCCGCCAGACAGGTGATCGCTGTTATCCAACGGTAAAGGAGATAAACTATTCGAACTTGAGTGTTACGTTGCCACTGCGGGGCGAGATGAGACGAGGTCACGGTCGACGGACGAAGGAATGGACATGAAAAGAGAAGAAGGGAAAATTTATTTTTCTTCTCCTCTCGCTTTAATTTAAATGCGATACACGGACAAAAGGACGACAAACATCCGGCGGGGGACAGGCCAAAGAGGAGAGGGTGTACTGTACAGGGTGCTCCCGGAGAGAGAGAGAGACACGTGACGTGGGTAATTGCTAAGAAATCGACTGGAGTGTGCCTGTTATGTCTGCAATTGATGGCCGGTTCCTTCTTTTCGAAGGGAACTCAAGTGGAATGCTTGACATTTATGAAGAACACTTGACTCAGTGAGGGGCATGTGACTTATGGAGATGTGAACCCTTTTGTCGAACTTAGAGGGACACATGTGATTCGGGAGCATCTCTGCCGGGGGCCACAGGAAGACAGCAAGCATTTTGGAGAGTTAAGCAAACCCTCCATCCAAGCTCAGTCTTCATGTGGTGCTCCACAGGGAGGTACTTCATTCAGCCCACAGCGCTTTTTATCTAGCTCCGCAGCGAAACAATCCATTCATTGTTGTCCTCAATCCAATTAGTGATCACAAAAGCAAGCCTTGTCAAGTCAAAGCTCTCAGCGTCGTTCACACACATACGCGCGCAGCCCTCAGCCAAGCCCATTTGCACGCTAATTGACCTCAACGAGGGGTGAGTTAGTTCTGACTCTGTTGCACGATAAGTGCCATCAAACGAGAGTTCTGCAAACCGAAAAGCCCAGAATCTATTTCGGTCTACAAGCCGGCACTCAGTCCTCCCTCCAGCTTACGTTTGTCCAATTAACCTTGACAAATGACGAACTCACTACTGCTGCCGCTGCGACTGCTGATGACGATGAAAGGATTCGCATCCATCCGCACATGCAGTCACTGCTAGCGTCAGCAGGTCACCCACTCTTTAAGTTCCCCACGTCGTCGTCGTCGTCGTCACCGTCGTCGTTGTCGTCGTCCACATGGCCGTCGTTCGTTGGTCTAGTGCCACTTGACAAGAGCGACGAGAGGATGTTAAACAAGACTCCATGTGTTCAACAAAAAACACAAATCCTCGAGTGCGTTCCTCGAATTCCTTCCAACACACACAGAGGGAGAGGCGAGCGAGCGAGTAGTCCAAGTTGTGTTTTTTTTCTGTTTGCGAGAGCCTTTAGCACAAACACCTCGTGCTTGAAGAGATCTTGGGTCAAGGTAAACGGTCCTGAAAGGCGGTAACATTTCATGCACAACTCCAAGACGTGGGGGCACGGTGGGGCTACTTCATTCTGTCGATAGGTCCTCGTGAAATTAAAAGCGGAAATTATGAAGTTTTGAGATACCTCCCCGCCGTGCCGAGATGTAATGGTGAAGAAATGTCCTCCTGTGCAGGATCTTAATCTGTTTATGCAGACAAACTACGCGGCGGCGAGAGTGCTTCAATAATTACGAAACTTGGTGGTGAAGTCTTGCAGTCTTGTCGGTTGGTCGGTTGAATTTTGTGTGAAACGAGGTCAAGTGGACTTGACAAAGTTTCTTCTTCTTCTCACTGATGCTGAATTGGATGCGTAATTTGTTGGCCACCAAGCCGAGAGATGTGCAGAGAGTCTCTATCCTCAGTCTGAGGACGGATGCCACAAGGTTGCTTAAGTTGGCCATGACTGTTTCTTTAATGATTTCAATTGTTGTCAAGGGTTGCTGTGGACTGGTCTGGAGGGTTGAGGGTTCGAAAATCATTCAGTGCCGTAGGAGTGCCTAGGTAGGCCCGAACTTTTTGCGAAAATTGTTGGTACTTGACAAACTTGTGAGCACTCAACTATTTTTACTCAATTCATGCGCTTCTTGTGAGAATCTGTTCAATTCGTACGCCATGACGCAGGAGTATCTAAGAGGGCCTGAACTTTTTTTCGGATTTTTAGACACTTCAGACGATTTGCGCCCTTTTTCGAGAATTCTGAAAGGAACCTCGTGAAAGAAGACCAATTTTGAATATGCCACAACTCAAGGAGAGCAAGGATAGGCAAAGTTAAGATTTGCTGGTCCACAGGTAGTCCCCTGCTCAGACCAAGCGCAGTTATTGCTGCCCGCAACCATCGTGACCTAAAAATTGTTTAGAAGCATGTGCCGATACGACAAAGACGGACCGACAGACGGCCGAAACCGAGGAAATAATTGAAGATGCTGCAAGGCCTCAAGCAGGCACTGGAAAACTTTCAACAAACCAAAAAAAAAAAAAAAAAAAACTCACCTGACACAAATAGAAATTATGCCGATGAACACTCTCGGATGAGAATTCAGGAAAGCAGCTATTCCACAATTTGCTGACCATCATTCTATTAGTTGGTGGACACTTTGGCGTTGTATCTGTGTCTTCTTCCTCTTCTCGGGGTAGATCAGAATCACCGTTCCGATAGATGTTTGATGTTGCTGCTGCAGCTGGCGATATATTCGATTTGCCAGTGCCACACCAGTCGTCAATACCCGGATTAGTGCTGTGTATTGTACAGCGGCTACTTGAAGCAGCGCCAGTTGTTTGCTTAATGCCTCCACCTCCACTGCTGCTGCTACAAATACCACCGGTAGCGTTGACTTCGACCACAACACTTTCCGCACTAATACTGGCCGCACCGTTAAAGTGGCCAGTTGTCGATGTGGAGAGACTGTTAAGCGTGCCGACACTATGATGTGTGTCAGTACGCTCGGTGGCACGTGATATTATACTCTGGCCACTGCTCGGCTCTGGGCATACGTACAGCGAATAAGCCAATGTGATGGGATTTCTTTGTATGTGTTGTGAGGAGGTAAAAGGACTGCTTTAAGTTTGTTTTATGCTGTTGTGCTGAAAAGAAAGAGAGAGTGGGGGAAATTATTAAAGGTTGTCATGTAATAATGGCGGCAGGAGTAGGCCTGCTTAGGGAATTGGGCCAATGAGGCGCATGTGGCTAAAGTAATAGTCCTTGCTAACTGCAGGCACTAAAGTTCGAGTAATTATCATGCGGCTGCCCTGGTTTAGATTTGTTTTGCTTTTTAAATGGGAACAAATTGCAAATGGAGCTAATTTGTGCTTAGAAGGACGAGCCGTGACACGCATTTTCTTTGGGAAACTCAGTGGGAATCTCGATGTCACTGGAAAGGAGCCAATTGTTTTTCTGATCGTCCGACATACCGGTAGCCAGTCTCACAGCAAGACGAAGCCGCTATTTTGTGCGACTATGCAGCATGTCTCCTCTGTCACAGTCTGAGTATTTAAAAGGTACGCAATTGGATATATAAAGCTGCACGGAATCTGATCTGATCTGCTATTCTAAGCCAACAGCATCATCATTCGTCGCACTCAAGCGTATGTGCATCGTTTTTTCTAAATAAGAAATTGTTAAAAATATCCTGTGGCGTATGTGGAACATTTTTTCATTGATCGATTGAAACACTTCCCGGGGGTTTGTGAATCATTTTCTGATCAACTCCTGGCCGCTGAGTAGCTATCTCGCTTTGAGTTAAGGCGTCACACTGAGCAATCCAATTCCTACTTTCGCCTTGCACTCTTGAGTGCCTAATAGCTAGTAGCCATCTGGAGACTCCGAATCCCTTCAGTAAACGAGGATGTGCCTCCACAACTGTCCCGATCGAGTCCTCCTGAATCTCTCAGAGAGTCCGATCTTGACAAGCGAAACGATCGACGAACAATGGAAACGGGCTCAAATGCCATCAGACAAGCTGGCTCCACCCGGAAAAAGTTTCTGGTTTGACAACGAGTGCCAAGCGCATTCAGCGAAGCAAGTAGCATATAAGGCGACGCAGGAGAGAAAAGCAAGAGCCTAGACATCCAAGTAAAAAGTACGAAAAACATTAGCACCGAGATTAAACGCAGAATAACTCTTACCAACCGTGGTGGCCCGTGGCGTTGTGGGTATGTGCGTCGACCACAATCTCGACGTCGTAGGTTCGATCTCTGGTCTGAGCGACAGCCAAACATCTTTTGAGTCACTGACAATGCGCAAAATATTTCCTGTCTAGAAAAAGCTTCTCAAACTTGGCCGTTCGGATTCGGCATAAAACTGTAGGTCCCTTCCACTCGTGAGAGAACAATAACACGCACAACACGGGTTATTGCTGAGAAGCTAGGCCCTGGCGCGCTATGAGCTGTAGTGCCACCCGTATTATTTTTAACTCTGGTGTTTCTTTGGACATAAGCGACCAAGCTAGCATATATAAGACCTTGATCACCGGCCTGGACAACGTTAAGACCGGATAAAGAAGCCCTCGGTCTTTTCGAAAATAGCGTTAAATGATTGGTCTTGTTTGTGTTGATGCTTTCTGGTAAAGAAGATCTAACCACCGTATGGTCTGTACAGCATGACATGAGTCTGAGCAGGCGTTTACACATTCAACGCCTAAGATGGCTGGACTATAGAGACAACGAAATAGAGGACGCCCACGATACCGGTGGCGTAAACAAGTGAAGAACGACCTCAACCAACTTGGCGAGTCAACTTGCTGTGGATCGTGCGATCTAGAGAGGCTTGTTGGTTGAGGCCCAGGTTCAGCCTCCATCCCTAGGTGGAAGACAAAATGAAGAAGACACAATTGAGTGGGTCATCTCAGTAAATCTCATAAAGCGACTTCTGTTTGGCACTTAATTGAATTGAAGAGCTTGTGATGTGTCACAACAAGATATATGCTGGTACTGCTACCATTGTACCCCTTCCTTTGGTCTAGCATTCAAGTGCTGCCTTCAGAAATTTGACAACTCCTCTACATGGAATTCCTTGGAAGTCTTTCCTTGTTGTGGAGGTTCTGTTGTTATATCGCCACGTGGGCACATTAATTTAGACGGGATGACCGTGACAGCCAGACAATTTTGTCAACAAATTTTCCCAGTGTGTTGGCCTGTGTATTGCTAAGATCTTTCAGGCTGTCATAGAAGTAGGAGCCTAAAGTGGTTTACCCGGTTGAGGCGAAACCTGGGCAGTCATAGGAAAGGTGTTGGGTGTTTTCCTCTCCAGCCTCGTCTACGCAGCTTCTACAGCAGTCGTTGGAGAAAAGGAATAGTCTTTTTGCGTGGAGGCCTTACAGTGTCCCGGTATGTCTCTGTTGCCTGGCACAAAGCACTCATTTAAAACTGCTCGAATATCTCGTTAAGAGATGCACTGTCCATACTATAAAGGCGGTTAATACATGGTTCGTGTCCTGATGGTGCTCCACATACCACTCTAAGGTCAGCTCTATTAAGAGCTTCTTTGGGCAGTTGGGGATTGCAGTTTTGTTCTATGAACATTTTTGAGAGCTCAATACCTACTCCTTCCTCAATACCCAAGACTGGTTGATTTGGTTAGTTACCCATTTGTGTAGGCTAAGGTTAGTGTAGTTAGGTTCTTATCCATAAAGGGGGATAGCTCCAAATAAGGGTATGTGAAAACCTGCTTTGGCATGTATGTCATTTTTTCCCTTCCTTCTTGGTCTTCATGGCTTGGAACCCAGATTGACTTTAGTCTATTGTTCTTTGGCAGTGTATTCGGCATTCAACGCCGAAGATGGCTAGGAAACGAATAGCGCATGGACAACACTGCTCCAGCCCGAAGGGTCCTCGACTCCGCCCCAGTGTGATAAAGTAATAGAGGGCGCCCACGGCACTGATGGCGGACACAAGTGGAGTAGAACCTCAACCAAATTGGCGTGCAAAATTGGAGGCAGCCGGCTAAGGATCGTGCCAGCTAAAGAATCTTGTTTGCTAGGGTCCAGGTTCAGACGGCAATTTAGAGCGACTACAACAAGAACACATTCCCTGACAGCCTTAGAGTTAATTGTGTAGCTCTTTCGCACAGGTTTTCTATGACTAATGCGATGTGCTTCCGATTGTAGTGTTCAAACAGTGAGGATTGTGTAGGCTTAATCTTGGCCCTATCTCATCATCCGATTTTTCAGGATTTTTCGAATCTGTGTAGGTGGCTTCTTTGGACTCCGTCCTATATCCAATGTGGGTTGTTGTGCTATTCCTCCGTACTCCGTATTTGAAAGTTTGGCTCAGGGGACATCAGATCACTTACTGGGCTCAACGGCCAAATGTGCTCCACTTTTTTTTAAGACTTTCTAGATGTGCAACAAGGATTTCCGATCATCATCTTGATGCCTCTTCTGACTGCAAAACAGTGTGTTTTTAGAGGGTGTGTCCGAGGTTCTCCGAACACTATTTTGACAGTCTATCTCCTCCACCAACACTCATTCATCTTAAGGCCTTGACATCGGTCTCTTTCACACCGGCACTACCTTCCCCGAAACACTGCATACTTCCTCAGTTGGCCACAAAATTCCGCTGCTCATCTGAAATCAAATCAAACCCACACGCCCCCACACCGTTGGCATTGATTCATCAAGGAAACCTCCAAAGATGCCGTCGTCGTCTCGGCTCGCTGCACGGAGGATATGACTGAAAACAATTAACGAAATGGCAGTTGTTTCTCCATCAACAGTCTCTGTTGCTCGCGCTCGCTCGTCCGTCCATCCGAACATGCATACACATGTACATCGCCCTGTCAAGCAACATCCAAGGATACGAGTGAAATAATTTTAATTTATTCTCTCGACGAAGCGTCCTCGTTGTTTGTCGGGTTTTTCAATTTTCCATTACTCCTCATGACAGAGGGACTTCCGGGCGCGCCGCCCAGCCACCCACCAACTGTGTGGCATCATGGAAGAAGTCACCAGGAACGAGAAGGGCGAAGGCATAGAAGAGTGTCAACTCTAGTTGCATTTAATTTGAAACATCCGTGTTCTCTCCCCAGCAGTTATGCACATTTCGTCCTTCCTCCCAACAGCCGGCTGTGGATGGTGTTCCTTATGACGTCGCCGCTGGGAGGTTGTTAAATAGCAACCGGAAATGGGAGTTTACAAATTTTATTTTATTTTTTGGCAGCGAATAATCAAACAATTTACCGAAAGTACACATCGTCCGTGCAGAGAGGGACGGCGAGAGCTGTGCTCATTAAATTCTATTTAGAGATGAGACTTGTGCCAGAGTCCGGGCTTGGCGTGTGTGTGTAGTACACTCGTTTTGGCTTGAATGAGTGTAATTGTCATCATTTTGAAGGGATACGCGACGGTCCCGATGGTGTTTGCGGGTGCGGGTGTTTGCATACAGAATTAATCGTTCACTGGGCGTTGTTTTGCGACTGCGGAGATTCTGTGTGGGTGGTTGTGTTTTTTCCCAGTGTTTACGCAGCCAGGCGGAATACCAATGAGGACTCGGTGGTAGGCGGACGATTTGAAGGTCATCTTCGACCATCGAAATTTGAGCTGACTGGGGACACGAGAGTACCGAGTTTCTGGAGTGATTCTGAATGACATTTTAGGTCTTAAATTTTGTTGGAATATTCTGCCCTGCCAGATTTAAATGGGGTACCACAAGGTTCACAGCTTAGACCAGAGTTTTTTTTTAGTTCATCTATTTTGGTGTACGACTTCAACAACACACACTCAATGGAAACATGACGTCTTTCCCGACAATACCTTGCTTTTGCATGAAGTACTCGACAAATTACAGTGAATTTCTAAGAATCTGGCATTCCCTCTGGCAACCCTCAATATCATGATAAAACAAATTGCTCAACTCAACACAAAAGTGCACTGCACTTCCAATGAAATGCCATTTCAAACCAAAAGCGTTCCACAAAATCCGACCGAACATCTAGGAGTACTCCTAGGAAAAAGAATCCTCAGCACTGATTTCATCAGAACCACCCGTCTTCAAGTGAATACCCCTCAAGCACCTAATTGCTGCAGGGCAGAAGGCACCAGCAGAAGAGCGAAACACGAAAGAAAAAAAACCACCCAACACAACAAACAACCCCTCTTAACATCAAGTGCTGCTGCCCATCAACATCACAAACAATCACCCGCACTGCCACATCATCCGCCAGCACCATCCAGTGGCGTCGCATCTGTGCTGGATGTTTACCACTGGAATAGTCATTCCGTGCAGGGAGACACTTCCGACATTGTCCACGGGCCGCGGTTCTGTGTGAAACGCACGCACGTTCACACAGCCCCACAAAAACTGGTGCGCTTGGTGTCGCTCCGGTGGTGCCCGCCATCGTTTCAGATGCTCTTGGTTTCGCGTTTTCATTACGTTTCCCGTTAATTATTCAGTTTGTCAATATTTTGTTTCGCAAAGCAGCACAGATGAGGAATCCTGTGCACCAACACCCACACTCGGGTATCAGTCAGTCGCTGAATCCTTCACAGGATGCGCTTGGTGGCGTGCAAACAAGGATCAACGGCAGCCCCAGCACCAGCGACGAGGCATAATCTGTGTTTACTGGCATGCTGCTGCCGCTGCTGAGACACAATGCTGGTGGCAGGCTGTGGGTGTGGAGGCGACCACTTTTGTTCTCTCACAAGTGCGCCCTTCCATGGCAGTCGGCGCGGCCGTCGCCGCTGTCGACATTCTGCTGCGTTTGGAAAAAGATAAAGCCCATGGGGCTGAAGTCGTAGTAATTATGCAAATCTTCCTGCTGCTCCGCTCGATCTCCTGATTTTTTATTTTTTTGTTCTCCATCCGTCTCTCCTCTCTCTCGCTCTGGTATCTTGTATCTTTGTATCTGCGATGCATTTAAATTGATGTTTAAACATACTCGAACGGAAGTACTTCTGCCGTCGGGGAGGAGGCCTGGGCGATGATGGTAATGTTGGCGGGTCCTTCTTCACCGGATTTCATAGCCTTTGTCGAGATGAATGTTGTTGCTTGCCTGCCTGCCTGCTGGTGCGGGTGAGGCTGCCGGAGCGGGTGTGGGTGATGGTGTGTAGCACAGTCATTCCATCAGCTAACGGGTTGGGCTTCATTTGGGATAGAAACGCCTTTGTTATCATTTGTTGCGCACTTTGAAGCGCGCCATGTTTTTTTCGTGCCACAGTGTAGGCTGTGAAAAGGATGAGAGATTCATTATTCTTCCTTGTCTTTTTGTGCATTTTTTTTTGTTTCATTTCGCTCGCTCGCTGCTGCTTTCACTCATTTTTCGATGGCCCTAGCGAATGTAATGAAGAGGTTAAGGTTGGAGGACGTAATTAAAAGTGGAGGTTGCCTTGCAAAGTGGCTGGGTCTGCTTCCCGGTTTACTCTTTTTTTTTTATTAACTGGCGCTACGAGGACGCAGCAATTAGGAACAATAAGTACGAGCTGGGCTGGTGCCTGTTTGTGAAAAGAAAGGAGCGTGCAAAAGGAATTTCTTTGTGAGTCGGGATGAGAGGTAAAAGGACACCCAGATGGAAGGTAAATCACTTGTAATTGTTTGACTTGGCGGCGGGGGGGACGAGAAGGAGGGCGCCCGCATTGTTTCCTCCGTCGTCGCCGTAGTGACCATGAGCTATGAGGAAGCACTTGAGCGTACCGTTTTGATCATTCGATGAACGTTTCTCTAATTGAAAAATGACTACGTAACCCTTTTTGCTGTTTGGCGTAGTCTTTGTTGTGAGGGGGCCGTAGTGAAAGGTATTCCAAAACTGAAGCATTATTTAAAAAATCAGAATCAGCAACTCAGGCGTACGTGCATCATTTTTTCTGTATAAATCCAGTGAAAAATATTCTCGGGCGTATGTGGAACTTTTTTGGAAATTGATACGAAATGCCTCTGGGCGCATGTGAAACATTTTTCGAAGCTTGAACAAAAGCAACTCTCGGGCGTATGTGGAATATTTTCCGATTTACCCAGTATACCTCACAGGTCACCAGACACCTGAGAGAGCTTGAATGCTGTCTGCTGTCAGTATCCGTGAATGGTGCTTGTATCGATGAAACCTTAAACATGTCCATGCTTGGTATGTGTATCAACACAACACTTCGTTGAAGCTAACATAAGTTCCAGATCGTTAATTTTCAAGACGTATATTCGCCCTAAGCTTGAGTACAATGCTCATATATGCTCTGGTGCCCCCAAGGCCACACTGCATCTACTAGACAGAATCCAGAAGCGACCGCCTATACTTATAGGAGACAAGAATACCGTGGGTTTATTTAACTCGCTCGAACATCGACGTACTGTGTCTTCTTTGCCCGTGTTTTATCGCTATTTTAACAAACGATGCTCAAGTCATCTAGCCAACATCATTCCTCCTCTCCTTGAATTCACCCGCAATGCAGGTCTCGCCAGGAAAGCCCATCACTTTGCCCTTAAGTCTTCTTTCGGAAGCATAGATAAATTTAGAGACCCATTTTTCAGCCGCACAACACGAATATGAAGTGCTCTTCCAATATTTCGCACAGGCTACAATACGCCGGTATTTAAAACCAATGGGCACCAATGAGCTAACTCTCTCTCCATACCTTCGGCCCGTACTGTGTCTTGTTTCCGGAGACGGGAGGGTATTAATAATCCCCTTAGCGCGAGGGAATTAAAAAAAAGATGTTGAGCCATGAAGGTCGAGTGGTCACGTTGGTCAGTTAGTCCTTTGGACACGTATGATGTTGTCACAAGGTAGATTGGTAGGTAAGACGTTGGGTACCCTTGCGAAGTCGCTGGCCGCGGCTCACTTAGACCAACGAGGTGGGTCTATTGTGCCCGTGATTTTATGTACATAAACTACTAAGATGAGACCTTTGTTGTACTGGAACCTTCCTACTACGTATGAAAACTTTAGGACCTTTTTCAGCTCTACACCGCACATGTCCATCAGCTCTGCAAAGTAGTGCCTGCCCAAGAACTGCTTCCTTCTCTTTGCTGGTGCTAGACATTCGATGAGCAAATGTTTGATAGATTCTATTTCCTCATCTCTCTAGCTTCTGCAAAAGGTTCTGTGTGGTATGTTCAATCGTGAAGCATGCGTGTCTATAGCACAGTCTCCGGTAAGGGCCCCAATTAGTCTTCACACCTCATTGGGACGAAAACTGAGCAGTAATTTCTATCAATTTTTATTCTGCGTCGGTCACAGGCCCATTGCTATCGCTTCTGTTTCCAGGCTGAGTCATCGAGTGTTAAGTCAAATTAGGGCTTCATCCTAACGATTTCTTTTTATAAGCGAAAGGAATACCCCAAGCTCGGATCCCTTCTTCGCGAGACTGTTCGCTTTTTCGTTGCCTTGAATGCCAGTATGGCCAGGTACCCAGCACAGGGTCGCCGTGTTCGTCACTGACGCCTTGTCTGCATAACCTGCCAATCTTCGAAGTCAAGACGCCCGATGCCGCCTGGCTGGCTCGGAGAAGATAGAGATCGTGTTGTTGGTCATACTGCGTTCTCGTAGCGCTAGTGCTGCTTCGTGTATCGCAACCACCTCTCGCTTGGAAGACGCTGCAGTCATTTCTCAGTGCCAGTGAAGCTGGTGGAGTCGAAAGATGGATAATCTACGTTGAGCAATAGATTTATTTAAATCTTGTTCAATTCGTGGCTAAACTATGAAGTCAGTGCCGGAATTTCCAGTCGCAACCCCATTTTTCTTAACTAACCTCTTGCGATGACGCTCAACGATTCTCAGCCTCATCCCTCACACATCCTACCATTCCGTCGTTCTGTCGCTCATCTTTACTGTCCCAGCCATTTACGTCCTCCACCCACCATCGCTCCATTCACGCCCTCTCCTCCTCTCCCATTTCCCTGTGTCACATGTCATTCCTGTTAAACAGAATGCAAATCGCTTTCATCGCTCTGTAAGCAGTTTTCCGTCGCATAGTTTTATTGCCACTTTTCCACACGCGCTTCCTGCTATCGTCTCCAGACCCACAAATCTCGTATCGTGCCGTCATAAATTCAATATCGGCGCTTCGCTTGCCTGTCAACACTTGCTACAATCCCGCGTGTTTCACTGTGTATCCCCATTCCTGGTCCTTCTAGTAAAATCACTTAACGCTCCATTAAATCACGGCATACACTCACTCTATCTCGGTCTCCGCCTCACACACACACACATCAGCCACCAAAGTGTCATCATAAATTGAAAGCGATTATAAATCTTGTCGCTGTACGGCACGGGCACGACGCGGCGCTCACTGCTGTGCATAATGCACTCCTCCGCTCCGTCCGGTCAGCTAATATGCACTCACTCCTCTCTGTTGACCCATGGCAACATTATCGCCGACCACAGCTGGCTCCGTTTTGTACCGCAGGCCGGCAGGCCATTTAGGGGCTCCTTCTCATTGCCTGCGGTGGCTCGTTGCTCCGCACCACAATCGGATTCACCCGGGCACGCCATTGCGTATGGGCAACACCCACTCGACCGTCTAGACGGACGGGGACGCCCTCCCTGACAAGGCTGGCAATTTAGCGAAACTACTTTTCACATTACACTACGCTTGTCTCATTTGGAGGCGCGCTAATGGGCTGCGAAGCGTGCTAGATTTACATCCGACAGGACATAAAAGGTGGCAATAATCTAATAGGGGACCTGTGACCTCGCCAGTGCATGAGTGCCAGTCTTGGCCTCCCTCCTTGTGTGTGCTCGGGAATGGGGGAATGGAGACATCCAGCCGGAGGACACACACTTAGAATGCAATAAATTGTGTGAGCTTGTGTACACAGGCAGACACACTGCTGGGGACCGATACCGAGACCGGGGCCGAGAGTGCTGCTCGAGGGGCAACTTGTCCGTGTTCTAGTTTGCACTTAAACAGACAGGCGGGCAGGTTGAAACGAATCGATTGTGAAACGATGCGAACGGGCGGCGAACATGGGAATGCCTGCTTCTGTTTTAGGCTGGTAACCTACTTAAATCGACGGACGGGGCGGACGAGTCTGGGGCATCCGGATGAGGGTCGATTGCATGGTTTGGTCCGGGCGGCTGAGTCTGTTTATGATACCAAAGCAATATCGAGCACTGTGTCGTTTCAAGTGGACATTTGCTCTCTTTTTGTGCTTCACCTTTGTCATCAAGTGGTGTCTGGATGTCTGAATTGGAACTTGCTTCTGATGGTCGTGCAGTAAAAAAATTATTGCAAACATGTGATGTGGTTGCTGTATCTCAGAGGGGTTCCTGTTTGTCCTTGGCGATGGTTTTGGTACTTGCGGGTCGCCAGACAGTCGCTTATGCGATCTTTAGAATTGCGGATGTAGGCTACGATCACGCTGTGAGCGACAGGCGACTGGGCGATTAGAGGGCGAGTGGGAGTTGAAAGCATGGGAAATGTATCTGTCGCTGTGTTACGTAGCAACATCCTTAGTGGCATATGAGCTACTTGGGCACGGGGAATGGAGACATCCGTGACATCCGAGGCATGCGATTTCACATTTTTTTTTGTCACTCAATCGCTCAGTCGCTTGCGAATCATTTCATGGCGACGCCTTGTCCAGTCCTCTCTTCCATCGGTCAAAAACTACGTAAACGCTTCGATACGATTCCAACTGTCTTAACATTTCTTAATCGTTTAGTCGCTCAACTGCTCGATCGCTCAATCGCTTATCTCTCCTCACATGCAAGGTATCGTATGATCCTCTATCGGCCAAGAACTACTTGACCAAATGTTTTTATGTTTCTCTGTCGCTTTAGCATTCGTCGTTGTTCAATTGATCAGTCGCTCGATCGCTCAGTTGCTCGATCGCTCAGTCGTTCAATCGCTCAATCGCTCAATCGCTCAATCGCTCAGTCGCTCAATCGCTTAGTCGCTTGTGACCATGCTAGGTCCCGCACGGTGTTCCACTGGCCAAGAGCAACTTGACTAGATTTTTTAATGTCCTCTGTCCCTCTACCGCTCGTCGTTTAATTGATCGACTGCGACATCGCTCAGTCGTTTAGTCGCTTAGTCCCTCATCACTCCTTTTGTGGCCACGCGAGAGCCCACTCGTCTATAGGTCAAGCCCATTTCAATGTTACTCCGCCCCATCGCTCGTCGTTGCATCAATCAGTCGCTCAATCGCTTAATCGCACAGTCGCTCAGTCGCTCTGTCGTTCATAGATCATTTCGCTACCATGCAGTTCTCCACCACCTGCGATTTCATATTCTCGTCTTGTTTTCGCTCAATGACTTGCAGTAGATCGCTTAGTCGCTCAGTCGCTCAGTCCCGCTGTCGCTCATTTGTGAGTTTGTATTTCTCCCTCACCTGCGATTTTGTAGTTTTTCTTGTCGTCGCGCAACCGCTTATTATTCACTGTAATCGCTCAAGGACTCTGGTTTTTAGGTTACTCAATGACTTGTAAAGCAATCGCTCAGCCGCGCATTGGCCCTCTCGTGACATCGCATTTCTTTAATCTTCAATCCTTCGTCACTTGCAGTGTCCGTGACCACAATTTTTATTTCAGCGATGAGCGGCTGAGCGATTGTTTGATGAGCGATTAAGCTTGTTCAACAATCGCTCAGTCGCTCACCGCTTATCCTGCATGTTATTCAATCGCTCAGTGCCTAGTCGCTTATCCCATGACCTGCCGCAAGGAGCCATAACACCACCGAAACCCCGTCAGCTCCCTTAGCTCTCCGCAAACAAGAGCCGAACTTAAACTACAGTCTGACCTCATTGCCCCCTATTAGTGGTGAACACCCACTTGGTTTGAATCTCAACTAAGTTAATAATATCACTACAGGACTTTCATTTCACCGCCATCTCATTAGCCTCTCGCCACCGAACTCTTTCAGAAAAAAGAAAACTCTTTCAAACTCGGTCAAACCTCAGACCCAACGCGACGCCAATCCAAAATAAACTTTTCCCCATGAACTCTCCACCCCCGCCCAACGCCCCGCTCTCAGCCGCAAAAACCACTAAAGTCCAAGGAAGAAAATAAACGAGAGCGAAATCACTTGAATAATGGAACCATCGACTGGCAGTTCGGTTGCCATCTTCACCACAACCACCGCCGCAGGGTGTGCACTGTGCGGAGGGAGCACTCGCCGGCGAGGGACACCCACTGTTTGGGGTGCAAATTAATAATAAACCATCCGACCATCCCCCACGGTGTAATCATAGAACTTATCCTGTCATTCCAGTGCCTTTTCGCATTCAAACCTCGCACCCGTGCCAAGAAAAAAATGGCGAAAAAAAAGCAATGCCCCACCTCCACCGGCACCTTGACTATGCTGCTCATGATCCGGGATCCAGTCCCCGCACCAAAATATTATCGTAATCATAAAATGAAAATCACACACGTCCTCTCGCCACCCACACGGCCAAAGGATGGAAAAGGAGACGGAATCTTTGTTTTTTTTCTCCGTTTTTTTTTTTGCCAAACTACAAGTCCTTTCCTTTGTTCGATTTCTAGGAAAACAATCTCATGCATATGATGTAGCCTTGTCCATTGCGATGGAGCGCGCGGCGCAGGAAGGAAGGTCTCCCAGGCGCTGCACACACATATTCAGGGGAGATTTGCACATTTTCAAATTGAAACCATTCATCCGTGATGACTGTTGGTGCGCTTGAATCCACTTTCCCATGAACACCCCGTGCAAGCATATGAATGCGATGGTGGTGGTGATTATACAAACATCGATATGCAATGCCTGGCGGGGTCTGATTCTCGGTCTCGGCTTGCCGGTGCGGGGGGTTGTGACAGATGTTTAGAGCGGGCAGCGGGAGGGGTGGTAGGAGAGGGCACAGTGAAGTGGACAAACTTGATGACTATTCAATCGCATTTGACATGGATTAGAGATGTTTTCAGTTCAGGAATTGTGTTGTGCACATAGGTCAAAGGATTGCACTCTTTTGTGTATGAGATTGAGTGGCATTTTATGTGCAATCACTGGAGGGGGACGGGGGGGGCAGCACTTCATTTGGTCACTTTTGGGGGCACTTTAGAGTGTCACGGTGAAGAGAGGAAGCTTCCCTTGTGTGTAGGCTGGACATTCGTGTTTGAATCGTCATCAGGACTTCAATTATCTTTCACCTTGTCCTAATTCTGTATGCAAGAAGCATTGGTCCTAGTGCTCTAGCGCGTGGAGCCCCTTCTTCGCATTGTGGAACTTCATTTGAATCAGGACCTAATTCGTCCAAATTTTGCTTTCAACAAGCATTGGTCCTCCACCTCAACAGAGTGGAACGCCACCTTGGCCTTGTGAAACTTCATTTGAATCAGGACCAAATTTGTCCGAATTCTGCTTTCAACAAGCATTGGTCCTCCACCTCAACAGAGTGGAACCCCACCTTCGCCTTGTGAAACTTCATTTGAATGAGGACCAAATTTGTCCGAATTTTGCTTTTAACAAGCATCGTCCTCCACCTCAACAGAGTGGAACGCCACCTTCGCCTTGTGGAACTTAATTTAAATCAAAACCTAATTTATCCAAATTTTGTATGGTCCTCTCCTCAGCCCTGTGCAACGCCCTCTTCGCCTCGTGGAACTTTATTTGAAGCCAGACCAATTTTCTCAACAAGCATAGTTCCTAGAGCTCCACCCTGTGGAACCCCACTTCAAATTCTCCCTGGTCCAGAGTCTGTTGATGCACTACCTTTCACTGTCACGCAGGACCTTTAAAATGAAGAAATCCTTCTTGTCAAGACAACGGTCTGTTAGCTAAACGCCATCAAAGTGGTCCAATTTTTGGTGTCCCTTTTGTTTGTATTATTTTTGTTTCTCGTCTCCTTTCATCTTGTCGAACTCCATTTGAATCGACACCTAAGTATTCTGAATTTAGCGTAGGTCCTAGAACTCCACCTTGTGGAACCCCAACTGTTCGGGTGTCTGTTGATGCAAGACTCTCCAATGTGATGCAGAACACGTGAATTTAAAGAGTCCTTCTTGTCAAGGGAACATTCTATTTGATGAGCACCACCAACCTTGTCCAATCCCTAATGTCCCTCTTGCTCTAAGTGCAACTATTCCAGCAAACAAAATGTCATTCTCATCGACGTCAGCCTGTCGTGCACTTCCTGAACTTTCATCCGACCTTCCCCCAATTTTTTTTGTAAAACTCTCCACCTTCCTGTCAAAACATACAAACAGACTGCATTAATTTTCCATTTCTTGTCACATCCACTGTGTGCCAACAAAAGGCGAAGAAGCCACCCGAAAAGGTGCACACACGGTAACTAGTCCCAATCGTGGGATGGGATGCTCTTGGCGTGGTGCCAAAACTCTGATGTGCAAGCACCTTTGAATGTGGCATCTACACGCGATTAGTCGTCGCCAATTCCACACGCAGTCACTGCTGCCACACAACGACTGTAATTAGCATTATGATTCATCCTCGTTCGCGGCGGTGCCGTGTCATCTGGAATAATGAACGACGAGATAAAATAAAAGCCCGGCTTTATGCTTCAACATCCGCGTTCAGCGGCTCCCATTGATCACATTAAGAGGACACCACCGCGGCGACTGAGTGTGTGCACTGTGTGCGTTGTTAATGAACCACCTCTCTGCCGGAACTTGACAACGGGCACAGAAAAACGGATTCATCTTTCAACGGCGAACACACACTCAAACGATGCGGAAGTTGGAGCAAGCGCCCTCTGTCTCTCTCTCGCGCGCGCTCTGTGGTTTCTGCCGTGTTTGCCGCCAGCGAAATGGTGTCGTTTCTCCATGTCCGACCGACCGAAGCACACTGCGGGCGTGTGTCAGCTGTCATGAAGCTTGTCCTCCTGTGGGTAGCGAGCACGACGACGCTGCCACACTGGCAAAGGACCGGAAATTAATTATTGTTGTAAACTGTCGTCCCCGGCTGGCAGGTGAAGGGATTTTCAGTCGACTGGCAGAGCAGCGCACCCGCTGAAAGGCACCAATGATTGGTTAATGAATTATTTAAAATTAAATTAAAATACGTACGCCTTTGACGGAATCTGGATGACGGCGCGGAGCGGACAAATAAGCATGTTCTGAGATTGACCTTTTGAACGATTATATGGGACGGAAGCGTGTTGAGCGGGGAGGAGTTGCTCGCTGCTCGGCGGTCGGTGGTGGGCGGTGAGCTATTTTCGGCGACCAGAATAGACGTGGGTTGGTGCGTCTTTTGCGGGAGAGTGACAGGAACCTTTCGGGTCTTCCCCTGTTGTGCCAGGGACTCTGAGGAGTGGAATGTGGTCGTAGCCAACGTCTTGGTCAAGAATATGACGCGACCTTTGGAGGTGATGGCCTTTTTTGAGATGGTTCCTGGGGAGCTGTTGCCTGGAAATGCCTCTCAATTTCAATCTTGTTTGTTAGTGTGTTTCAGCCTACTCCCCAGATGTCTGTTTCACTGTCACCCCATTTCAAGCACACCAGTCCTCCCCTAGTCAACTCAAATCCTTGTAGTCACCTCATGAAGTGTCAGTTCTCAAAGTCAATACCTTTTACCAATCGATTTGCCTTCGCTTTCAAACTGAACGAACCTCACCAGGGAATTGTGGGTCCAAACAACGTCCCATCCTTCGCCTGTTGCCCGTCTCCAAAAAAGACAAATGTCAACTCTCTCTCCTGCCATCCCATCCAAACCGACAGCCAGCCGGCAGGCACAGAACGTCTTCACTGACAAATAATCCGCATGACGGCGAATGGCGGACGTCCCGCTGAGTGAATGCGCGGAATGCTGCTTAAGGAGGAGATTCAATGCACGAAACTCAATCAAGTTGATGCAATTTCCCTTATCCGATGTGCCTTGAGTGTCTCCTCCCGAGGAGCGGTTCCCCCGAGAACCTTTCAAGGATCTGTGTGGAATTCCTTGTGTTTTTTTCCCCCCCGTTGCGTTCATTCGCCTTGGTTGCGTTTGTTTCCTGATTAGGGTGTGTAATCTCAAGGATGTGCCCATATATCCTGAGGAGCGCGGGGAGGACCGGTATGTTAGAGCCTTTCTTTCACTCCCTCTCGCCTTTCAAATGCGGGTGCTGCATGGAAGGTTATTCTTTTCTTCGCCGAGCAGAATGTGTGTCAGAATGTGTCATTTTCAGGGATGTCCGTGTGTCCTTGAGCGGGTGAATGTGTATACAGTCGTGTTGCCCCCATTCCCGTCGTTGGTTTGAACAAAATTAAGTTCGAGGAAGTACGACGGAATCGTTTAGGTTCGGCTTTTTTGTTTTCCCCCTCTTCTCGTCCATTTCTTCTCTCAGTTCGGTGCCCGGCCTGTGCCAGCGGTGAGGATACTTGTGCGAGACCCATTGGAGTGGAAAATATGAAGAATCGCTTTGGATTTCATTGAAGTGCCCAGAGATGTCTTCGTACCGGAATAAGTTGAGTGATGAGTGAATAGAAAATGAGCCCCGGGACGGGGCCGGTGGGTTAATGGGCATTTGTTTCCTGAAGATGAAATTTGCTCGTCGGCTGTGCTTCTGTCGCTTTTTTTGTATTTCTGGAGAATTCACTTGAGTGTGTCCTTAGAGTGTGGTTCCTTTTTGATGAATTAATACTTCATTGGGTTTTGTTGGTTTTCGTTGTTTGTTGTTGCTGGCTGGCTAGTTGGCCGCTCTATTGATTTGCCCTTGAAATCTATTTTGAACTGGAGGATGTTGGGTGGTAAGCTGATTGCGCTGTGCTGTGGTGAATTTTGATCAGAAGCTGGTTGCTCACGTGGCATGAGTTGAGTCGTTTGACTGTGATGCTTTCATAGGGACAGTCTTACGACACCACTTCGTCTTTTGATCTCACTCACCGCGCATAAATGAAGTTCTCTAAATAGATAGGAAAGCAAACTAAGGAAGCACATATATATATGCCTACAAGATCTGCCACACTTCATCTGCAGGCGTTGCATTCCTAGATGGACATGCGCGCCTACCAACAAGCGTTTTTACGCACTCAAAATAAGCTGATATCCTTCATCTCTAGCTTGGATCATCGGTTTCGTTTGAGTCCTCTAGTGCGTTGATACATTCTCTTTTTGTTATAAACACTACGCTGGAGAACTCAGACAAACTGGTCCATGGTAGTGCCAGGCAGCAACCTACTTTTGCTGTAATTTCGCACTTTCGAGGAAAGACCAGCATGTGATGGGGAGTCTACATCATCAGCTCCCACCACATCACCACCGAAAACCTACCACCTCATCAGATCCGAGCATAGGCGGGACAGTGACATAGGAAGTGCTCTGCAGTGTCGTGGGCTTCTTCACAGGCGTCGCAGAGGGTTTCTTCGCTTAGGCCAAGCCCACCACATGTTTGGCCTGTAAGTCGCCTGGAGTCTTTTCTGTAAAGAGCTAACAAAAATGGCGCGGATTTCTTACAGACGTTAGGGAGCATGCAATTCGTCTGTCGACATCCGATTGTACTCTCGAGAGGCCCCAACCATCGATGGAAGACCTATCCAAAGACAGAGGAAATCCCAATGCGGGTTCAGATCCTGAGAATTCATGAGCCTTGTCTAGCAAGTTCATCGGCCATCTAATTTCCAGCGATCCCGTGGTAACCCGGGACACAAACAAGTTTTAGTAAATTTTGACTGCCGATAAATTTCAGAAAGGACTCGCATTCTGGGACTATTCTGGCAGTGGCTGAAGTGTTGATTAAGACCTCACATACTGATAGACTGTCACTATAGACACTTCGCTCATTGTTCTTCACATTTGCTGTGACTCACTGCTCTGGAGTCGAAGTGCCTAGTTGAGTGTTGTCTATGGCCAATCAGCCGTTAAATCTGTAGGCGTCCGATTAGCTTATCAGGCTGTACAGTGCATACAGTTCGTGGTCGAATTTTCTTCTCCACACAGAAATACAGATGGATTGCAGAATCGTACAGCCTCGGAGAGAATGAGTGCTTCTTGAGAATGAGTGCTCTTGAATGGACGATGTGTTTGCGATAAGCAGCAAGAAGATCAAGATGTTTAAGCTCTACTACTCATTTGTCACGCCTTGTAATTGGACAGGTTTGCCAATCTGCAGAAAGTGCAACACTACGGTTGTCTTCAGAATAGAATGGTTGTTTAGAGCAGTGAAAGAATGTGAAACCAACTGCAGTAACCAATTGGTTGTGAAGTCTGATCGGCGGTTATATTCTGGTGTAGCACGGGACGTCGATGCCTCTGGAACCGTAGGTTAGGTTAGGTAAAAGCGATTTCCACATTTGGAAAAGTTTTAAGCCTCTTTGATCCTGTTTGGATCCATTGTGCTATCACGTTGGATTGATGCATCGATTCCTCCTGCTGGCAGCTTCCTTGATCTTGACATGTTACATATACTCCCATCTCTCGACTTTGAAATTCCCTTCAAATGTCACCGTCAAAGGAGGAGTGGATCACGAGAGCACCCATCAACAACTCGACCATAGTTGGATCAAAACTGCATAAGGGCACTAGCGGGGACAAGCACATCTCTATCAGACTTGCTGAGAATGACCGGGTATCTCAAGCACAAGTCCTGGCAGTCAAAGAAGCGGCCAGAATGATATCAATGTTGGAAATACCACCGGCTGATGTTATCATTCTAATTGACAGTCAAGCTAGCATTAAAACAAGTTCGGCTATAAAAATCAAATCCAATCTGGTCGGGTAATGCCGCTAAGAACTCAACGTAATCCATTACTCTAAGTTGGAACCCAGGACACAGGGACACAGCCGACAGCGAGCTAGGAGATGAACTTGCTAGGAATCGACTCAGACAATCGAATGGATTCATCCACCTCTGTCAAATGTCAAGAAGAAGGTGGTCGATAAACTCCAAAAAATTAGATAATAAAAGGTGGAGCTCCATAAAGGCCCTCGAGACAACTCGAATGCTATGTGCTAATAGTAGTCCCAATACTAGAGCTAAATCCGTCAAACTCCTTCAATGTGGCAAGAAGCTACTAAGGTTGTTAGTCGGAGCAACGAGGCAAAAATGGGTGTATACCAAGACTCTCTTTCACTGTCCCAGCCTCTGTCAATTGTGATACACGACCATGGGAGGAATATTCTTTCAAGACCCGCAAGGACTAATTGATATCAACTTGAATCACTTCTTTAGGTTCATTAGGATGTCCTGCCTCGATGAAGAAAAAACAACAACGATGGTCTCCCTCTGAGCACCTCTAAGTGGAACCATCAGTCCCACCTCGTGATCACAATGGGTCTACAGGGACCTAACTGAGGCGTGTTTCTGAGTATCTATCCAAACACCGAGTGGGCTGAGCTCAAATCGTTCTTGAATTCAAACTCACGACGTCAGTTGGCCTTCAGATGACTCTGGGTGAGAGAACTCACAGCAGGAGATCACGTTAAAACACGCACTCTCTTCCCTTTCCTTTGCCTGTTCACTGCGACTTAAAATCAATATTTCCCCATCCTCGTCCAAAAAAACCCTGAATGCCACAAAATGTAACTTAACTTCATAACCAAAGGTTGACATCGTAACAGATCCTCTTTGCTGCCTTGGCACCGAATCCTCTTCGTCCGTTCGTCGGCAATTCCATTTAAATAAACCTTATCTCCTCCGCCCCGCTGACTGTCCTGGCATCCATTCGTGCCGGGACCCTTGCGCTCGGAGGCTTAATTATTTTCCCCGTAATTTGCAGGCTTTCCAGCATAATCCTACCAAATTGTTACCCCCTCTCCGGCAAAAGGACGAACCGCTTTTTGTGAATCATCCACGACCCATTTCTCTCCTTGAATCATATTCAATTTTCTTCTCGGCGTCCTGCACAATAAATAATCCACTTTTGGCATTCGATATCGATGGTCGTTCTCCCATCCTCCAGCCCCACTCACCGGTCACCGGTTTTTTTTGTTTCACTCCCAGCCCAGTCCCCCGTCGATGTGAGTTCGACCAATGAAATCCGCCGTATTCCCTTGGCCTGGCCCCGGTTCCGGCGGGCGTCTCATGCAAATTTATTTGCATATGTTCCACCTCGCATTTAATATTATTCATGCTCAGCTCGATGCACCCAATAACAATAATCCTTCGATGGGGGGCTCAATCCTTTCTGGCGCCCTCCCCTCCGAGCAGGCCTGCCCAATAGCCCTGAACAAATGGGGATGCCATGTCAAACTGGGCACACCACCCGCATCCACCCACTATTCACGTTCATCGAGCCAAAGTGCATCTCGTTACTTTCTTCAGATGTGATTCTGGATCCTGATGTGCTTGCCACCAGCCGATGCCGAGAACGACACCGACACCGACGCCGGCACCGATATCGATATCGATGGCAACTTGTGACAATGTCCTTGACATTATGCATGGCCAATGAGAGCTGAAACTTTATTCAAATGTGTTTATTACCGAGCGACAATGTGAGACGAGGGCAATACTTTCGTAATCCCAGCAGCAGAGCACTTACAACATTTGTCGCCTCCATCCAACACCCCACATTTTGGCAGTGAATGTGTGTCAATAGGAGCCTGGAGGAGGGGTGTGGGCGGCGAATAGGACTACCAGCCAGCAGGATGTCATAATTTATAGAGAGCCCGCCTAATTACCATAACAACTAATCTAATTGCACCTCTGATGCATAAACTGTGTCCTTCCTCTCGCCCTTTCAGGAATTTTGTCTCATTGCATTATTCAAAAGAAGGGATACGTTCGGCACAAGAACACATCCTTCGGGGAGTTCTGCCAACTACCCCCACCCCCCCGGCCCAGCCGCTCACGATTATGTGACACTGTTCTGCTTAAGCAAAAACCACAAGACTGGCAGACTGGCTGCTGCTGCTGTTGCCACTGCCTAGCTGCCATTAAAACTTATCGCCTATAGTCGGTCCTGTTCTATTAGCTGTTAAGGATGACTGGGAGGGCCAGGGATGAGGTGTCTGGTGGGAGCATCTTGGGTACAGTCTTGGCAACAGAATGGAACCGCTTTGGGGAAAGTAGGTTTTTGTCAGCTAGCCGACCTCTGCCAAGTGCTTTTAGCGATTTTTACTCGAAATTACAGAGATTGGTGGAAGAGTTATGCGTTGTAAACTTACTTTAGGGGCAGACAGAGAGGACCCGCGGACTTTGGTCACTCGACCTGGAAAGACATGGTGTCTCATGCCAGACGTCCCTGGATTGGGATCAGTTCACAATGCCTAGGCGTTCGATTCCTTCCACTGAACAACGTTAAGTGGTGTGACCTTCCTTGGAACGTGATTTAAGAGTGGGCAGTGAGGAGCAGTGAGAGCTGCCCTGCTCTATGGCGCGGAAGCCTAGAATATCTCAGGAGCGGATGAAGACGCACTTGGTCTCTTCGAGAGATAAGTTCTGCGTTCAGTCGTTGGTCCTGTTTGCGTTGACGGTTCTGGAGAAGAAGATTGAACCACGAACTGTACGGGCTGTACAGCGACATAAGTCTAGTCAGGCGTCTACAGATTCAACGCCTAATAGGGCATGTAGAGCACATGGACAACACCACTCCAGCTCGAAGAGTCTTCGCCTCCGAACCAGTGGGACAACGCAATTGAGGACGATCACGAAACCGAAACGAAACCACCCCGGAGAGCGCAACAGACCACGTCCTGGAACGGATGGAGCACTCAACTGAAGAAGGACCTCAACCAACTTGGATTGGGATATTGGAGGCAGCTGGCTAAGGATCGTGTCAGCTGGAGAGCCTTGTTGGCTGAGGTCCAGGTTCACCACGGATTGTAGCGCCATAAGAAGAAGAAGGAGTGAGGATCCAGGGGCTAGTCGACCTGAAAAGACGTGCCTCCGGTCGCCCTTTCTGGCGCTGATTCCTTGTGCCAGAGGTTCCTGGATCCTTTGGCTCGCCACTCAATCCCAGAGACACGTCTCAAACTCAGTTCGCCTAGACTATGCTCTTCTGGCGATCCACTCCTCTCTGCAATGACACACTTCCAGGAGCCACATCCCCTTTCAGGGCGTCCTCTATGTCTCTCCACACACTCCCACTCCCTCCCTCCTTCTGCATCACATTCTCTTTGACATCCAACCCCAATGAAGCGTCCATTAAATAACCCCGAATGGTTTGCTTGCAGTTCCCACTGTCCCCCAGGAACGTCTTCGGCTCCCGCCCGGTGGCAGCAAAGTTTTTGGTTGAATCTGCACAATTTCAATGGAGGAGCTGGATTTGCATTTGGCTCGCCTCCCCCCGAAGACAGTCTCTGCCGCCGGCTCCATTCGTCGTGAGGTATTCGATTGACACAAGGACACCGCAAACGTGCACGTGCAACTGAGTGAGGAGAGGCAAAAAAAATAACGTTCAATTTGTTTCTCACCCCCGCCACACACCCTCCCTGAGTAGCTGTGTGTTATGCAGAAAAAGAAATTGATAACCAGGATCTCGGGGTAAGCACTTAAGTGGGTGTTTAACAGGCATCGGGACCACAGCAGCAGTGGCGGTGCAACTCACGTCTCCGGCCATGGCTCGCATGCACATGTGTCGGTGTGTCGGTGTGTGACATAACCCCAGGAAAGACTTTTCACAAATTCATGTCTTAATGTGGGTGTTTTATGGGGCTCGGCAGGAAGGATGTGTGTCTTCTTTGGCTGGCGCACCAACGTGACTCCCAGTGTCCCAGCGTGTCCTGGGCGCGCACCGGCGATGGATGCCTAGCCTTAATTATTCATTTATCGGATAAGAACCGAATGCAAATGGCAGTTATTCGAGAATTGGTCTGCTATAGGCGTAGGCGGCGTGAACGAGAATGGTGATGGTATTGGAAATTTTTATCGTCCTGGGGTGGCGGCAGGAGAGAGCAAAGTTCGGACGTCGGTTTCATATGACCCCATCGCCGGTATCTGGGGAGAGGATGGCGGTGTGCACAGGCGATTTGTTATGCAACTCAGTCAAGGTGATGTTCGTGGGCATGAAACCCGCCCGCCACGCCGCTGCTGTGGTGTGCTGGGTTTTGCCGGAATGAACGCCTACATTTGCAAGGACGTGGCTGGTATGTGGTACCAGGAGAATGAAACGAGCGCCGTGGGGGTTGCCGAAATTAAATGGAAATGATCATCGTGATGTGTGACACGAGACGTGTAAAATGGAGATATATGATATGTGATCCAGTTTCAGTTGCCACGGGGTGTAGTTAAGATTGCAGATGCGTTTGAAGATGGTGTGCGGTAGCTTTTTGAAATTATGACAGAAGTGGGTCCTTTGATAGGACTGAAGTCCGTTTGAAGAACGAAAAAGGAACTAAAGTCAATCGGAATATAGGTTGCTTCTGTCCTTAAATTTTTCGTTACGGGCATCACGTCACGTGACAAATTTCGTTCCACATCACACATGTGCCTCTGTAAGTCAGAGGTTGTCGCAAAAGAATCCATCTTCGAAACTAAGACGTAGTCAAGCTAACCCAAGCGTTGCATTATTTGCTTCTGTTACACATTTTTCGTGTTTTTCTACATTTTTCTACTCGTGTGAGAACAATAGCACGCCCAACACGAGTGGTTGCTGAGAATCTAGGCCCTGGCCCTCTATGGCCTGTAGCGCCATCCATATTATTATTATTACTCATCACATTTTTCGTGACGCGTCACGTCTGCTACTTGAACATGCTATGGGATTCCATATATTGCATAGTCTTGAAGCTAAGTGGTAGAGCGGCGACCTTTCTCCAATCCTGGACTAATGCTATCAGTCAACAATTTTTGTGACTCGTCACGTACCACAAGGTCTCCTACTTTAGCATTCCTTGTCTTTCACAAACTTCAAAGAGGCGACGGCATAACGAAGAGGTACATACTCAACAATTCCCAGGTTGAATGAATTTCATCAGTATCAATCAGTAACAAATACTTCGTGACGCGTCACGTGCAGCACGGCCTTCTACTTAAGAATGCCATGTGATTCCACAAATTTAAGGGACCTCTGAAACTAAGCAGTCGACAACCTTCCTCTAAATTTGAATTAATGACATCGGCACGAAATGTTCGTGATGCGTCACGCGTCACAAGGTCTCCTCCTTAATCATTCCCTGTTATTCCACAAACATAATGCCATGCACTAGCGACATTGCTGATTCTAAGCGAGTTAGTTGAATACGCGATAAACATCCTCTCCAGGTGGGCAAAATCTTGCGGTCTTGGGATTAAGCCTAAAAAAACAGAGTTCGTCCTTTTCATCAACAAGATGGTCATCCCGCCTTTAGACCTGCCATCCATTGCGGGCGCAACCTTCTTTCTAAAAGAAAGCGCGAAATATCTTGATATAATCCTAGACAAGACTAAACGTAGACGAAAGAGGAAAGAAGGCGGCTTGTGCTCTATACCTGTGTAACAGGATATACGGCAAAAAATGGTGCCAAACCCCAGAGCAATACTGCGGGTGTACAGAGCAATTGTCAGGCCTATCTTGACACATGGCAGCGTAGTTTGGTGGCAGGCTTAAATAAAAGTCTCCAACTTAAAGCTGTTAACTCGCATACAAAGACGCGCATGGCTATGTGTAAATGGAGCAATCTATACTACTTTTAGAGTAATCCTAGAGGTCCTACTGGATTTTCCTAAACCTGACCTCTGTATACAGAAGACTGCTGCAAAAAAACGCCATAAGGATCATCTAATCCAAAAGCGGCACACAAGTCCGAATGAGAAGAAACACAAGTGACTACTGTCTCCTTTCCTTTGACTTCGATACACCCTCCCGTTGTTATCTCCCAACAATAGAATGGAACATTAATGCGTCCAGCAATGACTCGACGTCCATCTTCGTCTATTCGGATGGGATGGGATTGTTAAACATGCAATGCTCTATCAGATTACCCGACTAAAGCAGTGTTTGCCAAGCACAGGTCCTGGCGATTAAAGAAGACATTGCCATTCTAATTTACAGTAAGGCAATTTCTGCTATAAAAATTAAGACCAAGCTAGTCGCAGGCTACCGCGAAGAGCCCAATGTTCTTGGCACAGTGCATTCGATCACTCTATGCTGGGACGTATATCATAGGGGCTCAACCGGCAATGAGATAGTAGATGACCAGATGACCAATCCCAATCCATTCACCTCTAGCTGATGTCAAGAGTAAAGTGGACAGGTAATGAAAAGTGGGCTCTCTTCCCACCTGTGAGATTAGTCGAATATTATGGCATGAATACAAAATACAAAGGAGATGCGCTGTCGTGTGATTTTTTCAAAGTCAGTCCAGCTGTTGGGGTACGCTGATGACATCGACATTATCGCGCGGTCCCAACGCGGAAGCTTTCACGGCAATTGAGGAACAGACGAAACGAGCTGGTCTAAAGGTCAACGAGGACAAGACAAAATGTATGCTGTCGAGCAAAAAACGATCCGCCGCACACCACCTAGGCCAAAACGTCACAATCGACAGCTACAATTTCGAGGAAGTAAAGGAGTTTGTCTACCTCGGGGCAAACATAAACTCTCGAATCACATCGTAGTGGAGATCCCCCGTAGAATCGCCCTTGGCAACCGATGCTACTTCGGTCTGTCAAAACAACTGGGATCGGAACTCCTGACTCGAAGGAACAAAGTCATCCTTACAAAACCCCTTATTCTGCCAGTCATACTTCATGGAGCCGAAAGCTGGACAGATGGACAGACTGCAGAGCTGATTCTTGGTGCCTTCGAAAGTAAAAATCTACGTTGGATATATGGTCCCGTCTGTGAGGAAGGCGAATGGAGGAAAAGACTCAACCGCGAACTCTACGAGCTGTGCAAAGATGTGGATGTAGTCCGGAAGGCAAAAATCCTACGACTACACTGGCTCGGCCACATCGAGCGAATGGACAACAACGCTCCAGCAAAGAGGGTCTTCGAATCCGAGCCTCCTGGTTCGAGAAGGAGAGGAAGACCGAACCTCCTCCAAGTCAAACGCGGATGTAAGACAGCTTGGCCTGGATGACTGGAAGCAGCGTGCCTAGGACCTTCACCGATGGAAGGCAGCAATTGCTCAGGCTCAGACCCTTCATGGTTCGTCTGCCTGATAAGTAAGTAAGTAAGCATACTACATGCAGTTACTTATATTCCGAGGTAAGAATTGTGATCCGTCTAGTTTTTCTCGTGGTGCGGCAGCCCCCAAACCTCTCAACCTGTCACTCTTGCCTCAACATTGCTCTCTACACATGCTCGGTTGGATTAGGCTGTAGTGTCAGTAGTGGCTGACTGTTGTACGGAAAAACACCAGCCACACTTAGGCCCTTTGTGCCATCACGCTGATCTATGCCTATACCGACAGCCAGTGTGTGCTTGTGATCAAGCGAAGATGGTGGCAGACCATTCTGCTTAGTTCAGCCCAGTTATTGAAGTGGTAATCCTCTAGAAGTTTGTATCTACGGAATGAGAGCGCACTGCAGTTGCATAACAAATTTACCATGGTTTCTTCTCACATCCTACAGCTCTACAGCTTGTAGAGGGAGGTGTGAGTTCCAATGGCGCAGTTCCCTGTTATGACAATGACGGTGCTAAGATTAGGAGTGCTCAAATTGATCAGACTATGTGATTGTTTATGCACTAGTATAGGCCAGAGTTGTTTGGTTAAAATGGGTGGCGCTACAGCCCGTAGAGGGCCAGGGCTTAGGTTCTCAGCAACCACTCGTGTTGTGCGTGCTATTGTTTTCTCACGAGTGGAAGGGACAGAGCACAGAGCAGGAATCGAACCTACGACGTCGAGGTTGGGGTCGGCGCACATATCCACAACGCCACGGGCCACCACAGAGTTTTTGCCAGTGGACCATCTACGACTTGCTTGATTTCCTCCATTTGTCCACTCCATCGGCTTTGTGGACTTCGTCTATTGCGTTGTTAACTGTGTTGTTCATGCTCCATACTTGTCCCAGCTATCTTCTTGGATAGACTCATGTCACTGTACAGGCACGTAATTGAATTTCCTATTCGAAATGCTTTCAAAGCAAAGGATATAAGGGGAGGGTGCAATTAATTTGTTTGACTTATCGTAGCGGCAAAAAATGGACTTGGAAGTGGTCGAGCGCGAAGACGAAAGCAGATGAAGAAGAGTGCTGTTCAAGTTCTGCGCTCAAGAATTTCGCCCCGCATCAAATTTAACGATAACTTAAGTTCATCCTCTTCCGAGTTGCCCCTGAAATCATGTACGTACGTCATCGCAGTTCGAAACTCGAGCTCGAAATGCATCATTGTCCCCCAAGCACCCATGGGATATGCAACAAAAAAGTCATATCTGTCAAAGTGCAAGAAAATCTTGCACAAAGTGCTTGCTTGTCTCCGATTTCCTTGCAGACTTCGGGGCGTCTAGTGTTCCGGTTGGAATTTCGTCATTTCTGATGCATTTTTGTTGTTTGCATGCATCTCATGGCTTCTTGTGGATGGCGAAAGGGAAGGAGTGATGTTGAAGAAGGGGGAAGTTCAAATAGAGTGATTTGAATGTTTTCCGATTTGTTTCGATGATGCTCTGGGACGGGATGGGTAAGAAATCAGCAAGTTTCTGCTTGTACGTCACCCACCTTCCCTTTGATTTCCCGCATCGTCACTGCTCGTTACCCGCTTTTAATTGTCTTCAAAAGAATGTACATTAAATTCCGATTGAATCAGAAACAATTAAAATCCAAGAAAACCCCCCAAAGCCTCTGCCATCCACACTGCCTGCGTCACCGCCCTGGTGTCTGATGTTTTCCCATTCACAAACCGGCATCCGTCGTGATGTGCAAGTCAGCATCCACATCGACTAGATCGTAATCACAGAGGAAAGGCAAAACATCCCCCCGTCCCGGGGGAACAGATCTCATCTTTTAACGCGAAATTTACATAATCGTCGCTTCCAGCGAACGCGCAATTCCCTGCTCGCCACCCGAAGGGTTATTAAGTGGGTTCGTAATTATCAATTAGTCGCCGTAATAATTGCCGAACACATTAAACGCTGATTGTGTGATATCAAAAGGAGGCTTATCGGCTGCCGATGCTGGTAATAGGCGCTCTAGGAGTTATGTTGCGCAATTAGGACCTGCGCTGGCAAGGTGAAGCTGCGGCCACATGCCCCGCCGAGCTAATCCCAGAGTGATTCTTAAAAACCGAAATCTCTTTATCTCACGGTCGCATGCACACACTGCACACACCAGCTGCACCGAACGAGAGGGAATGGGGAAAACTGCAAAGCCACCACACAGAGATGAGGGCAAGGGTTGCAGATGTCCATTCCAAGGTCTCCCGAGTGAGTGAGCAGTGCTCGGGGCAGTCGCATGCAGGGGATGGGCCGGCCATCTCCTGGAGCTTAACTGAAGGGTATCCTTGCAAATAGATCAGGTATGCCGGAATGAAATTTAATTAAAAAAGCACAACACATTGCCGGTGGGCGACGAGTGTGTAGGGGACCAGGCAGAGGGACGGGGGAGCGACTGTGATTGAGAGAATGGAGAAAGAGAAGTCAAGTGATGGGTGAGAGGTGTAAGGCGATAGGTGTTTGAAGGGGCCTATCGAGTTACGTTCAGGGAGCCTCACACGGTGCCGAGAGACACTCTACGATGGTCTCTCACTTCGCATAGATAGCAAAGGATGGCGACTCTCTCTCGAGAGGTAACTCTCTCTTCATCGGGACGGTGAGCTCAAAACCTTGTTCAAGACAACCTTTGCGATTAACCTTCATTTAAATTTTTGAAATGATCTACCCAAGCTTGCACCAAGATTGTCCAACGTGACGCGTCACGAAAAACTGACTGACGCAAGTCATTTAACCTTGAATTTGTTGAGTGTGTACCTCTTCGATTAGACAACGCATCCTTGAAGTTTGTGGAATGCGTTAGATTAGGTCGGTGGGTAGACGTGCTGGGGCCACCTCTGACTTAGGTCTAGTTGGACTAATGGTGATACCCAAAAGGGGATGATGATAGACCTTCCATAGTCCAGTAGATGTAGCTTTATTGTGCTGTCCCGTCCAGCAATCCGGAGAATTTGATATCTGCTATGTCATGGAGCTTCTGCAAGAAGAATTCTCCCAGCCTGTGTTCTCTCTCTCAATAGGCATAGACTCGGCATTGACAAAGATAATAAGGAGTGTCCTCAATTTCTTCTTCGTCCTGACAGCCCATGCCTATGGTGCCATTTTTTGTTCATGGTATGGCAGGTGATTATGACCAGTTATCGTTCCGACTACCATCCGCAGCGGCATTTTGCTGTATTTTTGCAGATTATGGGTCCTTAAGTCATTGTATTTACTTACTTACTTATCATGCAGACGAACCATGAAGGGTCTAATAATAATAATAATATGGGTGGCGCTACAGCCCATGGAGGGCCAGGGCCTAGCATCTCAGCAACCACTCGTGTTGTGCGTGCTATCGTTCTCTCATTATTGGGAGGGACCTACAGTCTTATGACGACTCCGAAAGGCCAAGCCTTTTCTAGACAGATGTACTCTTTGAGCAGTGTCAGCGACTTAAAAGAGGTTGGGTTGTGAAAATTATTTTGGTGGTACCGGGAATCAACCCGAAATATCATGGGTTCGTGGTTTCTCTACAGAAGTGCTTAAAGTTCGACGCACAGACCCACAAAGTCACCATCGGAACAGAACGTACGCTCACTTGGGAATAGAAGACTGTGCGATGAATGTAGGATCCATTGGGACAAGGAGACCATGCGTCCAATGTCGGCCCTTGTTTGTTGGAAATTGAGTGACGAACGTACCCTTGATTGTTGGATATGTTACAAGGATGACACGGGATATCAAAATAAGATTGAGTTTAGACGGATTCGATTCAGACGATGATCTTTTACTTGGAAAATTGAGGAGCATGCAAAAATGTGGGTAACGAAAAATTCGACTTAGGGAGAGTCTGCTGTAAGTACCTGTTGACCAAGGCAGATTAGTCGAACTCAAGGCATCGATCGGATATCTGTCAACTATATCTCTGTGGCAATGGAAGAGCTTCCACTCGTTCCTTAACCAATTGCCACCGACGCGACGTCTACTCTAAAGACTTGGGAAACCACAAAACTTCCTCAAGAGTCTCCTTAAAAGTGCGCCCTCTTCAACACCATCTTTCAATTAGCATCGCGTTGAATACAAAAAAAATCCCAAGACCACCCTTAACTCTGATCCTGTTCACCCAAGCAGAGCCCAGAAGAACTTCGTAAAGAATTTCCTTGTCGGACTTCATTACAGATCAGCCGACTCCTCCGAAGCAGAATCCTTTTGCCAGTTCAAAAACGGAGGGACGCAACAAAAAGAACTGGATATCCTTTACACTTCCTTTGACCCACATCCTCACTTAATAGCTCTCAGCAGCGGCATCAAACACCAAACAAACAGGGGAGGCGAGAGCAGAAGAAGTGAGAAGAAGTGGAACCATCGCACCATAAATTGAAAAACACTATCATCCTCAGCAAATGCACTCTGAATGGAATTTAATGGACCAAATCCTCGAATAAATACCGCAAGACATCGCAGGCACGCCTCGCTCTCTTTCGCTCGCTCTGGCAGCGGCCGCCATTGGAATTGATTTTCTGCAGCGTCAAGCGAAAACCAAAAAAAAAACGCAAAAAAAGCGTAGAACCTAGAGAGATAGAGAGATGCTGCGAGAGATCCTTGAAAGTATTCATGTTGTGTGTTAGCATTTCCACTTTTTTTTCGTGCCTCCTTCTCAGGCTCGGCCTCAAGAGTGATGTTCAATGCAATGGTCTTGCCCTCGCTTCCACTGTCGCTGTAGTTTATTCAATTTTCTTGCTGTTTTTTTTTTTCTTCCTTGAATTCAAGACAGTTATCCTTTCGAGATAATCAAACAGGATCACGGTAATGGTGGGTGGTTGAGAAAACTGTTTTTTTTTCTCCTTCTGTTCAGTTGTTCGGTTAGTTGAAGGAGAGACAGCGACGGCGACGGCGACGACGATGGCGACGATGGTGGCAAAGTTGGCGGCACACCTCTTTTCAACTTGACCTTACCGCAAGGAAGACACGAACGGCACAGACAAAATGTGCCGATCAATGGAGTAGGCGGAGCAGCGGGAGCTGTAAGAAATCCTGTCCGTTCCAACACGCCGGTCGGTGGTGACAGAAATGCTGTGCAATGAGATGTGTCCTTTGAGAGTTTGTCGGTCGCTCGCCAAGTGGCCTTCAGCAGCTGCACTGGCGAACTGGTGCAGTCCTCTGCATGCGGACGATGTCACAAAGGATTCCATGCGTGGGTCGACGGGGGGAGTCGATTTCAATTTAGGGTGTGATTGATTGATAAGGATAACCCTGAATGTCACAATCGGTTCGGGATGCAATTACTGGGTTAATGCTGTTGTTTGAGCAGAGGTCGCGGTCTGGGGACTCTCTTGAACGAGTTGAAAGGCTCTCTTTCGTCAGGAACGATGGAGAATGACACACTTCCGGAGGAGTAGAAGCTTTTCCCAGAGCGCCGCGAGTTGCCGATGGGAGCAGCTGGGATTGGGGGCAGTTCACGTGATCGACATGAGATCGATTTCTCGCCACAAGACGTCACAAATGTGAGGGTGGACACCCCATTTAAAAGAGGCGGGGTCGTCGCTGAGATGAGTTTTCCCATCACTCGGCGTGTCACACGGCAACACTACCTGAAAGCTTCCAAACGAAAACGTGCTGCCACTCTAACACACACTCACAGCACGAACAGAGAGCGAGCCTCCACACGAAGAGAGGCTGTGCCAGCTCACCACTCACACGCGCTGAGCGAGAGCACAAGCGACGGTCCCTCTGCGGGAGCCGAACTATTCAAGGTTAACCCGCTCCGACTCCGAGTGCACACACAATTTCCCGAGCACAAAAAGCTACTATCTGCATCCACCATCGACCGTCGCCGCTGCTGCCAACCGTCGCTTGTTCGTTTTCCGCCCTCCAGCAATCGCTGTCGCCGTTGAAGCCACACACACATACAGTGGCACCGCGGCGTGGCGGTAAGATGGTGCAGTGGAAAAAACTTTTCCTTGATTCCTTTTCCCTTTTGTCTCTTGTGTGTGTGTGTGTGCCCCTTTGTTGTTGTTCCTTCTTCCAGCAGAGGGAAGCTTTTTGTGTTGTTCGTGTGCCACTCACTTGTGAAGGACCTTATTTTGATTATTTTTTGTTGTTTATTTGCTGTTGTCTTGTGCAATTTCTGTTTCGTTTCTTTTTTTTTTTTCTTCTGCTGCTTGCGAGCGGGTGGCAATTTAAGGCGACAGGACGCTCTTTGACTTGGACAAGTGAATTTTTTGTTCTCTGGTAGATGGCGTTTTGGCTCGCAGAGACGGGTCCACCGCACCGGACATTGTGTGTGGTTGCGAGCGGGAGGAGTTAATATTAGCCGGACGGGATTTGGTGTTTCCACTGTTTTTTTTGTCTCCCCAGAGACACACACGCACAGAGGGGGGGAATAAATTGGTTGGTTCGGCCGAGAGGAGAAGAGCGAAAAATCCAAAATTGTTTTATTGATTTAGTTTACCTCCAAGCGGCTGCGAGCGCGGTGTCGATGGCGAGTAGCCGCCCTTGCATGGTGCGAAAAGTCGAAAGTTTACGCCGAGGAGAGGTTGGCTGGTTGATGTCCTTATTCCGGGAGTGTTGGCGGAGGAGGGCGCGAATGGCAAGTCATTCACTTTACAGGTTTCGGTGTTTTTTTTGCCTCTGTCTCGAATGGACGATGGTTATCGGTTCTCGAGAATTGAATGGACACTTTGAGAGTTAAGTGCCGTGGAATGATATTCGAAACAGTCGTTAGGAGGGGACACAGTTCCTAAATTTGATTAGCTTGACAATAACAAGGTTCAGTTCAACTGGGATATTCCCAATTAACCGATGAATGAGGGGTGAGACTTACGGAAGAGGAGACAGAATGCAGGGCGACTTCATGGGAGATTTAAAGTAGACACGCTATAGAAAGCAGGAACAGGAAATGTCAGAGAAGGTGACTCTATCTCGAAAACTAAGCGATTTTGCACGCCATCTACATACATTCGAATTCCATTTATCCTTCCTCTTCTTGTTCTTCTTCTTCTTCTTCTTCATCTTCTTCTTCTTCTTCATCTTCTTCTTCTTCCTCTTCTTCCTCTTCTTCTTGTTCTTGTTGTTCTTCTTCTCCTTCTTCTTCTGTGTACGGCGGTAAGGTTCGGTGTGAACCTAGGCTTCGCCCAACAAGCCTCTGCAACTCGCGCAATCTCTGGCTAACTGTCTCCAGCTGCTAGTTGAGATCCTTCTCCACTTGGTTGCGTCGACTAATGGGCGAGAGTCCTCTGTTGCGTTGCCCCATACTTTGGAGTTTGCTAAAGTTGAATTGTCCATACGCTCTACACGGCATTGCATTCATAGACGCCTCGCTAGGATCATGTCGTTGTACAGTCCGTAACGTTCTTGGCTGAATATTCTCCCCGAGATCCTCCTTCTTCTTTGATTGGCGCTACAATCCGGGGTGGACATGGGCCTCAACCAACATGCCTCTCCAGCCAGCTGGATCTTTCGCCAGCTGCCTCCAGCTGCGCACACCGAGTTGGTTGAGGTCCTTTTCCACTTGTGTGCGTCATCTAGTGCGGGGACGTCCTCTGTTGCGCTGTCCCAATGGCTCGGTGTCGAAGACTCTTCGGGCCGGAGCTGTGGTGTCCATCCGCTCTACATGACCTAGCCATCTTAAGCGTTGGATCCGAAGACGCTTATCGAGGTGCCTGCCGCTGTACAGCCCGTACAGTTCGTGGTTGAACCTTCTCCTCCAAACGCCATCATCGCAAACAGGACCAAAGATCGTACGCAAAACTTTTCGCTCAAAACAACCAAGAGCTTCTACATCCGCTTTCAATAGCGTCCATGTCTCTGCGCCATAGCAAAGGACTGGGATGATTAATTTGGTGTTTCGAGAGATGGCTCTGTTACTCAATTGCCTCTTGAGGCCAAAGAAGCAGCGATTGGCAAGAGTAATTCTGCGCTTGATCTCCACCAGTATTGTTGCCCCTATTTACTCCAGAGCCTAGGTAGACGAAGTCCTTGACTACCTCAAAGTTTCTGCTGCTGCATGTGACGCTCTGTCCGAGACGTCGCTGTTGTGCGTCCTTTCGTGATGACAGCAGCTACTGGTTGATCGCTAGACCTATTTTAGCCGCTTCCGCTTCAATGGCAGCAAACGCCTCATTGACGGCTCGCTGTGTTCGTCCAATCAAGTGAATGTCGTCCGCGTAAGCAAGCAGTTGAACGCACTTGGGTGCTTACGTTTAAGTTTCGCACGATCTTCTCAAGTATGATGTTGAAGAAGTCACATGACAGCGTGTCGCCTTGCCTAAAACCTTTTTTCACATTGAAGGGTGAGTTCTTTACCGACCTTGATGGAGCAGCGAGAGTTCTCCATCGTCATCCTGCACACCTTGACGAGTTTGGCAGAAATGTCGAAACTAGACATGGCGCTGTATAGCTCGTCTCTATGCACGCTGTCATATGCGGCCTTGAAATCGACAAATAGATCGTGGGTGTCGATCTGCATCTCTTGCGTCTTTTCCTTAGGATCTGCCGAAAGGTAAATATTTGGTCTATTGTGGACTTTATTGGCCTGAAACCGCACTGATAAGGACCTATCAGGTTTGTTGACAAAGGTTTTCAGGCGTCCACACAGAACGGCAGAGAGTATCTTGTAAGCGATGTTAAGGAGGCTGATGCCTCGATAGTTGGCGCAGTCAAAGGGGTATCCTTTCTTGTGGACGACGCTGAGATTCCACTCATCGGGCATGCTTTTCTCCGACCATATCTTGCAGATGAGCTGGTGCATGCGCCCAACCAGGTCATCCCCAGCTGCTTTAAACTCCCCGAGATCCTGTCAACCCAAAAAGGACCACAGATCGCACGCTTAACTTCCTTCGTGTACTAGAGCTCGACTGGGATGATCAGTGTCTTGTGTAGAGCAGTCCTTCGAGAGATGGCTCTGTTACTCAATTGCCTCTTGAGCCCAAAGAAACAGCGATTGGCAAGAGTAATTCGGCACCATCTACAGAGGGATAATTCTCCGTAACATCGCTTACATCGATCTTTTCTTTTTGTCTCCCCGCCTGAAGCCATTGATCAAAATATCAGTGCGGCTTCAGGCGAGGAAAGTCCAAGAGAGATCAGATCGTCACACTGCGTCCTGGAAAACTCCAATGAAGTGCAAATCGACACTGTCACTATATCATCTATTCGTTGATTTTTAAGCCGCCTATGACAACGTGCATAGAGACGAGCTATACAGCGGCATGTCTAGTTTTGACATTCCTGACAATCTCGTCAGGTTGTGCAGTCACAATGAGCGGCTATAACTGGTCTAAGTCTGGGGGACGGCTTTCCCGTTTATCATCGTTCATATTGAGGCGAGTGCAGGGCAGCTGCAGAGAAGGTGTTGCGCAGCTTCCATCCTCTTCTTCATCTCGACAGCTTCTGTAGAAATCATTAGAGAACAGTCTTAGTCTTTTCGCATGTAGACCCAATAGGCAGTTTCTGGTGATTGTTCCCACTGCTTTGCTGATTTTGGACATTTCTAGGGACATCAGATCGTTTGGGAACAAGACTAGGCTAGACTTGCTTGGTGATTTGGCCCGAATGCCACCCGACAGTTTGCTTTGATTATTGAGTTGTATCTTGAAGGAAGCTGGCGGTGGCCCGTGGCGTTGTGGGTACGTGCGTCGACCCCAACCTCGACGTCGTAGGTTCGATTCCAGCTCTTAGCGAGTCCACCTCTTTCGAGTCACTGACAATGCTCAAAGAGTATTTCCTGTCTAGAAAAAGCTTCTCAAACTTGGCCGTTCGGATTCGGCATTAAACTGTAGGTCCCTTCCACTCGTGAGAGCACAATGGCACGCACAAGACGAGTGGTTGCTGAGAAGCTAGGCCCTGGTCCTCTATGGGCTGTAGCGCCACCCATATTATTACATCTTGAAGGAAGTTTAGGAGGCGCCTATGTTACAATAGGGTCCATCATCTGTCAGTTTGGTGTCGATTTTAGCAAGTTTGTCACCTTCACAAATCTGTGCATAATCCATAATCTTGCCCCAATCGCTCCCTCGCTCAACCGTTCAATGCGTGGCCTTAGCCTAAAAATAAACCTCAACCGGCATCCTCCCTCTTCGAGATCTCCCAACGAAAGCCCATGTCCTTCCGTCTCCTTCGACTCAATGCGTTTTTCTAAGAACCCATCCCCACGCCAGCCTCAAGCATCTGCACTCACACTGTGGCATGTGCACTCTCATCCAGTGGCTCCAAGTGGCAGAACTTCATAGCTCCCCTCTTTTTCGCAAACATACATAAGTTCGCAATTATTTCAATTAGGCCTCGTGGAGAGTCCTACAGAAGCACTTTCGAATCTCGTGAAAAATGTTTCCCCGAGTGCGACTAGCGTGATTATCCGAATGAGGACCGCAACGGCTTAGCCGCTTCCACATGATTCCATTTCAGTCGTGAGACGTTTCTCGCGAATAATTGTTTGTGCATCAGAGTCCTTGAGGGATTCGCGAGTTGTGTGACGGGCTCGGAGACAAGGAGCCCCCCCCATAAATTTGCGACGTAACACCGTCCGACTCGACCGCTTAACAGGTCGATAGACAGAAGAGGCTTTCAATTTGTTGCTCGTTTCGAAGCTCGTGCCTTTTAAACGTCGAGTAATCCTCTTTCCATTTCAGTGTCAATCCGTGCCAGGCGGAGGTGTTTACCCGCCCACTTGTCGTCGCACCATCATCACACCCAACGGCACAGGGATGTGTATCAATCGGATGTCATCGGGGGAAATGCAATCGATTATCCCTGTCCCCACGTCTGTCCTCAGATGCCACAATTTAAGAGCAAATCGTCCGTAATTACTCATGAAAACTTCACTTCACCTCACTGGGTGCGTGCCCGTGTGTGCGAGTGGGGGTTGCGCTTGTGTGTGGATTAATTTCGAATCAATTGAGAGCAGACCGGTAGGAGGAGCATCAGCAAACAACGGCGGAGGTGCAAGAGGGCCCTCACAAAGGGCTGCTGCTGCTTCTGATGATGGTGTTGATTGGAAGAAGGATGTATCCATCGGACGCACAATAAGATACAAAGATAAACTACTTAAGTGAATTACAATTGCACCGGCAGCGGCGGCTACGGCGGGCGGTGACAATGGGAGATTCTCGGAATTTTCCCCCACAAAAGCTTTGGAAATTCAGATGCTATCTGCCTCGCAAGGGCCTTGATGTGGCTTACCCACCATCACCGAATTCTTCATGCTGGCAAGTGTGCCAACCCCCATTCCATCGATCAAACTTTAATTTCATTTACATGCACGCACACACACACACACACACAGAGCCAAAGTATGATGGAGCTGATGCGGAGCGCACGACTGGTGGCCTCCTTCGACACGGAATAACAACAGCAGCGGGATGGAGAAAATAAAAAAATTCGAATAAAATATTAAATCTATTTGCACATGCCTACGAGACAGAGTGGGACCTCGTTCGTCTTGCGCTCCGCTCCGTGGAGCCGCGCCACGGCACGGGCCACGATTGTGTACGGTTTCGTCAGGCAATAATGTATGCATCATAAATTACAGAGTTGGCTAAGTATCCTTTGGATGGCAAGGCAAACAAAAGCAGAGCTCGGCTTGATGGTTGGAGGACATGGAAGGACATGCGATCTGTTTTGTTTCTTTTTTTCTCGTGCTTCGTCTGGTTGGCACTGCATTGTGAGTTGACATCCGTACGCATGCTTTAGCGTGCACAGTTCTGGACGTCCATTCATGGGATTTGCAGTCGGTCGTTAATTTTTGAATCGAGATAAGCAGTGTTGTTCAAAGTGTTACCGTCGTTATTGATTGATGGCGTTTGCAGTAGGCGCTACATTCTGCTGGAAGTTTTACGAGGCATTTTATACAACACGCAACTATAGACATGCGTTTTGCCTTTGTTTAGCGAAAAGCACTTCGATTGTAAGTAAAGCGGTGAACACTCGACTCATTGAATGCAGGGGCTGAAGAGGGTGAATGGAGTTTGCTCACGGGCATTTGCGGTGGTGCTGTGATGATTTTGTTTGCCCAAAGCTTAAGTCAGTCGCCCCACAAAACCCACAAAAAAAGGTAATTTCAATATCTTTTGACAACACGGCATAGTTGGACTTGCAGCGAGACCGTCAGCACCGTCTTGCTAAAACAGGTAACCATTCAGACCTGTCAATTCCCATCGACTGTTTCGTCATCCTTGGAGAAGTATGGATCAATGATGGTTTTGGCGCTGGAGCCGTCTGTCTGATGACCAATTAGACTCTATACGAGACACTGATCACCCCAGTCCTGCTGTACCACGCAGAGGCATGGGAAATCTCAAAATCGGATGAGAAGCCTTTGGTTTCTTCGAGAGAAATATTCTGAGTGTTGCCTTTGGTCCATTTCGTGTTGATCTGGAGAGGAAGAATCAACCACGGGATGTACAGCTGTATGGGCGTCGGAACCAACGCCTAAGGTGACCGGCACAGGCGTACCTCGAATGAGTATTCGATCCGAAACTGTGGGGCACCCAAACAGAGCACGGCGTCGAAGGTGGCGAACCCAAGTGAAGAAGGAACTCAACCAACTTGGCTTTCGGAACTGGTGATAGCTACCCAGAGATCGCTCGAGACGTGTTGGTCGAGGCACTGGTTCATCACGGACTGTAGCGCCATTCAAAGAAGAGGAAGATGACTTTTGCTCACACGCCGGCCAGAACACATTTTCGTAGCTAGTAATCTTGTTTTATAGATCTCGCGTGCTTTTGCTTGTTGACGGCGACAACGTGCGTGAAATAGGTTGTCAAAATTTGTTGCCAAAAAAAGGCCTTCAGAGTCAATCATTCGAATGACGTGGGTGGCGCTACAGCCCATAGAGAGCCAGGGCCTAGCTTCTCAGCAACCACTCGTGTTGTGCGTTCTATTGTTCTCTCACGAGTGGAAGGGACCTACAGTTTTATGCCGACTCCGAACGGCCAACGTCGAGAAGCTTGATTTAGACAGGAAATACACTTTGAGCATTGTCAGTGACTCGAAAGAGGTGGGGCCGTGAAAATTGTTTCTGTCGCTCAGAGCTGGAATCGAACCTACGACGTTGAGGTTGGGGCCGACGCACATACCCACAACGCCACGGGCCACGACATGTTTGAGTTAATTGCACTTAACACTGAAGTACATAAATACAAATCATGTTTCAAAGTGTCCCCCGAGCTGTTTTTCACTGAGCAGTTCCAACTGACAACGGGCCACAATGCTGAGCGCTTTGACGATACGACACATGTGAGTTTTAGGCAGTTCTCTATTTTAGCGCCACGGGTTGTGTACTGGCTGTGCACCATGGTTTGGAGATCTATGTTGACATGCGGTTCTCTGGTTTAATGAAAAGCTGTATAGGAGAAGCTTACAAAAATACAAAGATTGGCGTGGCTAGGGAAAACAACTTCAAGCAGCACTCGTAGCTATCATCTTTTTGCAACCGCTTGACCTATTCTCCAGCAGTAGTGGAGCCTCGGAGGCTCAGTGAAGCAGGACATACGACCACGCTTCCATATTCAAAAGGTGGAAAGCGACTCAACGTAAACACACAACTGCCACCAACATTGGACCCAGAGAATACCTTCCACACACATTTCTCAAATCGGGCACAATGGCAGCATAAGACGGTGTATTTTCGATATTAACTGACTGCCCAAGAACGAGTGCGGGAACTGGAGTAAGGATCTTCTGTGACCAATTCGAGAAATCCCTGTCGTTGCAATACACGTAAAAACACATAACCAACCGATCGATGGTAATTTTCTTCCATCGACAATAAAAGCCATAACGTTGTCCATGTCTTGACGTCGAAACTAGTCTGGTTATGCAGACGGAGCATCAGTGGTGAACCTGTGGTGGGTACCAAGGCACACTGCCACCCAAGGAAACGAAAGAGTGGACAGCCTAACGAAAAATGGGTCTGAGCTGGGTACTCGGGCAATCCATTACGCACTCAAACTGCTCACTACCCAGCTTCCTAAGATGGAGCCTGGCGGACGAAGCCCTGGATATGGCCAGAGCTCGTTGTCTCAATCTGGAAAACAGAGTTATAGCAAAGACCTTGTGGCCGACGCTGAGCAAACGAAGAAGAACGATATCACTGATGAGCTCTAATCGCAAGGAAGTGCGAACGTTTACAGGAGCTCTTACCGGGCACTGCGCCATAGGCACTCTCGCATCGCGACTGAATAAACCACACAATGACTTCTGCGGAAGCTGGAGAGATGAGGGACCAATAGAAACTATCTAAGATCTGCTTTGCGTATGTCCACCCCTAGGTAGGGTAAGAAAAATGTTCCTTAGAAACGACTTCTGAGAGCTGGAAGACAGTGGGGATGGAATATAAAGGAATCCAGATGTTTTTAGTAACAAAAGGTCTCATGGTGGAAATACAGTATCTATTCAAGGGAACAAGGTAGTTAGTTTAAGTGAACAACGACGGTATGGCTGTAAGGGCACCATCTTCATCTTCCTATTGCTTGAACCAGTTCACTAGCTGTGACTAAACTTGAAAGGTGTGTCGTCGATTTCTGCTCTGTCCCATTCTCAACCAAGTTCGACACCAAAAGACGAGTAGCGTAGTCAGACTGGTGCTTGGCCACGCTTTTTAATGTCTTCGATCTCCTTGCACGTAAATGTTTGCGAAACTCAAGGAAGGAGCTCAAAGCTTCGATTCGAATCTTCTCATATACCACTTATGGGAGCGATGACAGAAGACGCAAGGGCTTACAAAATGCAACAATTGTTTTCCGTTTTTTGGTTAAAATGTGTACATTATTGCATTTTGCCACTTGCCTGCTGTGATTACGCTTCGCTTGAGCTTAAAAAGAACTGTCGGCGATGGTGTCACTTCATTTGAAAAATTAGGCACATTTCTTCCGGCGTCGGACCTCACCTTCTGACACTCAATACAACAATATAATCACATGGGTGGCGCAACAGTCCGTAGAGGGCCAGGGCCTAGTTTCTCAGCAACCACTCGTGTTGTGCGTGCTATTGTTCTCTCACGAGTGGAAGGGACCTACAGTTTTATGCCGACTCCGAAAGACCAAGTTTGAGAAGCTTGATTTAGACAGGAAATACACTTTGAGCATTGTCAGTGACTCGAAAGTGATGGGGCCGTGAAGATTATTCTTGTCGCACAGAGCAGGAATCGAACCTGCGACGTTGAGGTTGACGTCGACGCACATACCCACAACGCCACGGGCCACCACAATTAACAAATTTAACAATTGCGTCCCGCTAAACCCACTACCACTGACGGTCCATTTCCCCCCCAAAACTTCTTCTTCTTCGATTGGCGCTACAGTCCGGGGTGGACCTGGGCCTCAACCAACATGCCTCTCCAGCCAGCACGATCTTTCGCCAGCTGCCTCCAGTTGCGCACACCAAGTTGGTTGAGGTCCTTTTCCACTTGTGTGCGCCATCTAGTGCGAGGACGTCCTCTGTTGCGCTGTCCCAATGGCTCGGTGTCGAAGACTCTTCGGGCCGGAGCTGTGGTGTCCATCCGCTCTACATGACCTAGCCATCTTAAGCGTTGGATCCGAAGACGCTTAACTAGGTGCATGCCGCTGTACAGCCCGTATAGTTCGTGGTTGAACCTTCTCCTCCAAACGCCATCAACGCAAACAGGACCAAAGATCGTACGCAGAACTTTTCTCTCAAAACAACCAAGAGCTTCTTCATCCGCTTTCAATAGCGTCCATGTCTCTGCGCCATAGAGCAGGACTGGGATGATCAGGGTTTTATACAAGCTCAATTTGGTGTTTCGAGAGATGGCTCTGTTACTCAATTGCCTCTTGAGCCCAAAGAAACAGCGATTGGCAAGAGTAATTCTGCGCTTGATCTCGGTACTGGTGTTGTTGTCCCTATTTACTCCGGAGCCTAGGTAGACGAAGTCCTTGACTACCTCAAAGTTTCTGCTGCCCAATATGACGCTCTGTGCGAGACGTCGGTGTTGTGCGTCCTTTCGTGATGACAGCATGTACTTTGTTTTGCCCTGGTTTACCGCTAGACCCATTTTAGCCGCTTCCGCTTCAATGCCAGCAAACGCCTCATTGACGGCTCGCTGTGTTCGTCCAATCACGTCAATGTCGTCCGCGTATGCAAGCAGTTGAACGGACTTTTGGAAGATCGTGCCTCGGGTGTTGACGTTAGAGTTTCGCACGATCTTCTCAAGTATGATGTTAAAGAAGTCACATGACAGCGTGTCGCCTTGCCTAAAACCTTTTTTGACATTGAAGGTCTCGGTGAGTTCGTTACCGACCTTGATGGAGCAGCGAGAGTTCTCCATCGTCATCCTGCACAGCCTGACGAGTTTGGCAGGAATGTCAAAACTAGACATGGCGCTGTATAGCTCGTCTCTATGCACGCTGTCATATGCGGCCTTGAAATCGACAAATAGGTGGTGGGTGTCGATCTGCATCTCTTGAGTCTTTTCCAGGATCTGCCGGAGTGTAAATATTTGGTCTATTGTGGACTTTCCTGGCCTGAAACCGCACTGATAAGGACCTATCAGGTTGTTGACAAAGGGTTTCAGGCGTTCACACAGAACGGCAGAGAGTATTTTATAAGCGATGTTAAGGAGGCTGATCCCTCTATAGTTGGCGCAGTCAAAGGGGTCTCCTTTCTTGTGGACCGGACAAACGACGCTGAGATTCCACTCATCGGGCATGCTTTCCTCCGACCATATCTTACAGATGAGCTGGTGCATGCGCCCAACCAGGTCATCTCCAGCTGCCTTAAACAATTCCGCGGACAATCCGTCCGCTCCAGCAGCTTTGTTCGACTTCAGTCTAGATATCGCTATCTTAACTTCGTCTAAGTCGGGGGGACGGAATTCGTGTTCATCATCGTCCAAATTGAGTGAAACATTCTGCCTGACAGCGGAATTTGTGTCGTCATCGCCGTTTAACAGTCTACAGAAATGATTTTTCCAAATTCTCAGCATCGACTGCGATTCTACTACTAGTTGTCCATTTTCGTCCCTGCAGGCTTCGGTCCGAGGTCTATATCTTCCTGATACTTGTTTTACCTTTTGGTAAAACTTTCGGACCTCCTTCCTGTCGTAACACCTCTCCATCTCCACGATCGCGCGCTTCTCATGCTCTTTCTTTTTCTTTCTGAGAAGCCGGTGCTCTTCCCTTCTCTTCTGTTCATAGAGCTCACGAACAGCTCTCGTTGTTCGATGCAGCGTTGCCTTGTAGGCCTCCTGCTTGGCTGCATGTACCTGCCTGCACTCGTCGTCAAACCATGGGTTCCTTCTGGGTGGTGTCGTGAAACCCAGCACATCAGTGGCAGCTTCTTTGATGGCTTTTTGACAACGTTTCCATTCTTCTTCTATTGAATGTGCAGGCAGCGTCGAACTTTCAGAGAGTTTCAGGGAGACTCGGTCGGCAAAGTTCCTAGCGGTCGATTGCGATTGTAGCTTTCCGACGTCAAACCGTAGTGTTCTTTCTCGACTCCGTACTTCTCTCGATATCCTCATCCTTACCTTGGCTACAACAAGGAAATGGTCCGAGTCGATGTTGGCTCCTCGGAACGTTCGGACATCGAGAATATTGGAGGAGTGTCTGACGTCGATCGCAACGTGATCAATCTGGTTGACGGTTGATTGATCAGGAGACCGCCAGGTCCCCTTATGGATGTTGAGGTGTGGGAACCGCGTGCTCATCACAGAGAGGTTACGCCCCGAGGCGAAATCTACCAGCCTGAGTCCGTTTCCGGATGTGTTGTCGTGCAGGCTGTGTTTTCCGATGACTCTAGCAAAGATTTCTTCCTTGCCCAGCTGTGCGTTGAAATCTCCTAGAACGATCTTGGTGTCATAGCTGGGGCATCGATCGTATGTTCTTTCTAGGAGATCATAGAAGTCATCCTTGCTATCGTCATCCTTCTCCTCCGTCGGGGCGTGTGCGCAAATCAGGCTGATGTTCCCGAATTTAGCCTTGATGCGGATTGTTATGAGGCGCTCGCTGATATAATCAAAGCTTAAGACTTTTTGCCTAAGTCTGCCTCGAACAACGAATCCGCATCCAAATAAGCGCTGCCTTCCCTCTTTGTAGCAATCACCGTAGTAGATGTCGCAGTTTCTCATCTTCCTTTTGCCCGGCCCATCCCATCGCATCTCCTGGATGGCGGTGACATCTGCTTTGTAGCAGTCTAGGGCCTCCGCGAGTTCATCGGCTGCACGTGGTCTGTTCAGGGACCTCACATTCCACGTGCAGAACCGAAAATCATTGTCCTTTGATCGTTTGCTGGGGTCGTCAACTTTGAATCCGTCCATATCCGAGGCCTGTTGTCGGTTCGTAACCGTTGGTTTTTTGTGTGGTGAGGGAGTCAACCTCACGCACAACCTACAACTGGTAGGCCAGGCCCATTATTTGACCCTCGGGCAGAGGGGGATCGCTGCATACATTAGTTCACCACACAACGGTTGTTGTGATGGCTATCCAGGGGCGCCACGAGGAGGCTGTATGTCAACTTGACTTATGCACAAACAGGGATCGCGCTGGCATCCTACCAGGTTGGGTGCAGTCAGCAACTTTGCCCTGTGTACATAAGCCCATGCCCCCCCAAAACATACCACCGAAATATTCGCAGTCAAAAAAATAGAATCTATTCACCACCACGTGATAGAACCAGCCAGCCCCTTCCTGAAATGACTCGAATGCATGTTGTTTTGATAATTCCGAAAATCAAGTTCCTACAACCGCTGCCTGCCTGCCCCGTGCCGTCCTCATCAACACTTGTCTTGTTTAATTCGATTAATGACCTTATTCCATCGGCAAATATAACGTTCGCGTTAATTAGTACCGCACGAGAAATTCATCGAATTTAGGAACGAACACAGCCAACGTATCGGCTCCTCTTGCCACGATGCCTGCGATTTTTACCCAGAGATGATGAAACTCGCATCGGAAGACCAAACTGAATTCGAGTTAAATAGAAACGCACGCGTTGTTATGCGATCGGAATGGATCAAGCTGAAGGTGGCACGACAATTGATTTACATCATCACCTCACCCCTGCTGCCGATCGAATTGACTCGAGTTGAACCCGGCCGCGCGGCAAGGTGACGTTCGCACCAAAATTGCAGTTGATCAAATTTACATCGACACCAACCCCAATCCGCAATCCACCCACAGCCCATGTGAGGATTAATTAGTTTCTCATGACGACTGCACTCAGTCTCGGGTCTCGTGGAACGCAAACAACCCAGAGTGCGCCTGGCTAACAATGAATTCACGACGACGCGAGGCGTTGCCATTGGCATAAGCTTACGAGTACTTGCTGTAATCCTCTTTGCAACTGGATTACACTTCCCCGTGCATGCAAGTCTGTTTGTGATTTTTCTCCTAGGCGGCCGCACGGCCCTGTGTGCCTACCGATTAATTAGTTACATCAGAGTGTGTTCCAATTAAATTTTCATGCGTTTACATGTCGTCGGTGTCGGCCGGTGTGCCTGTGATTTTCAAGGAGGAAGCCAAAGCCAGGCAAAGCAACACAGCAGTCAACGTCCAAGTGGAGTGCTTCTTGTTCTTTGAAATGGTCTCTGTGTACTCACACAGAGATTTTAAACATTTGATGAGTGCAGCGGGGGCTCTGTGGATACGGATAATTGTCTCTTTGGGGAGCATTTGAAGAAGATTTGATGGGCATTGCAATGAAAGTGGTGAGATTTTGGACAGCATGAGAGGTTTATCAGAGTTTCTAGACTGTCTTGCGATCAGGGCAAGAAAGAATACCCACGACGCTATTAGGTTTGGGACATTAGTTATGACATTCCCCTAAAATGCTAAGTCCCTCCAAAGTCAACAAGAGCCATCTTAGTTTTCATCACAACCGAGTTAGTCAACTTCTATCTCTCTCGCCGATTGATTTCAACGGACAGCGCTTTTTATAGAATCTTCACAGACAGCGATTGTGAATGCGAGTGTTCTAAGAGCCACATGTCTCTGCTCTAAACCCTTAAGAAGTTTGCGTAAAAATCAAGTAGTATGTGTGACTTTAGAGCAAATTCAGAGACATGCAAAGGATTGAGTTGACTATCCCCTTGATACATTATTTCTGGTTTCTATTGCCGTTGGCTTGCCAGGTCGGTCTTATGAGATGTCCGACATGAAGGTGGAAAGACAAGACGACAAGAGGTGTGATGTGACAATTGTACTCAACACTGAAGGCGGTTAACGTAAGAATCTCTGTCTTGATGAATATCGTAACAAACGGGCTTTCGCATTTAGCTGCAAGACAAGAGCAAGATTTTGGCCTCATCTTATGTGGTTCCTGGGGCACTGTGAAGTTTCAAAAAATTGGGAAACCTACAAACTCGTCGAAGGGCCTCGCTACTTGGAAGCATCTGCAGAAGCTTAAAAGGGGTGGTCCCACCAAACGCAAGACACACGTGAGTTCAAACTACGGAAAATGAAACACAAGATTCTTATCCATACCATCACTGGGCACTGCGCCATTGGAACTCACGTCTCAGGACTTGGCCTACCCTGCAACGACTTCTGCAGAAATTGCAAGGACAAGACAGATGAATTAACTATTGTTTCTGGACTGTTGCTCTCCTCCTGATTCTTCAGAAACCTGACCGAAGCCTTGAAGAACAGGCTAATAGCCCTCTTTGGATAATGGATCGAAGTCTAAAATTGGAGTCAGAGCAGGTACAATAGGAGCCAGATGCAAAGCACATATGCTGCTCCCCAGAGACTCCACTCCATCTTCCAAACTGAATTGTTCGTCATAAATGAAGCAGTTACTCTATAATTAGTTTGACACCTACACCTACACCGAATGTGAACGAAAACAACATGTACGGATAGGTTAGGTAATTATGCTGCCTGCAAAATTGGAAGGATTGAAAAGTTGGACCCCTATAGCCAAAAGAAGGTACCCAATCAACTACGCCATATAGCCAGTTTCTTATGTAACAATCCTGGATATAGAAAACAGGCGCTCATTATCTTGAACTCAATTCAACTTGGCCGAACTAGGCGTTCATCTTCGTCGCTTTATCCGAGACACGAACTGGTTTGACTAGATCAGCATCGTATCACAGGAAGCCTGCATTGGCTCAAGAGCGACTGCTACTACAGTCACCAGCTCTAAGCTAACTTAACCAAACGCCTGCAAGCACGAGGACGAGCAAGAAACCATTGCACATCTCCTACTATACCCTGAACTAAACAACGTAAGAGTCGGTCATCTCCTTCGCTTTGTAAAAAGCTCCAAATAGTTTGCGGAATAGATAGACAAATCCGCGTTGTTGCACAATGGGCTTATACTGTTAAGTGTGACTGCTCTCCCCTTGCACAACAGTCAGCCTCTAAACTGGAAAGGCTTGCTGAGTAGACTCATCTTAACTCAAGACTGTGGGTTCAACCAGAAATGGACGCTGTTGTACCGTCTGCAAGTCTAACAAAGAAAAGTACAAGTAAGCAGAATTGATTTCCATCGAGTTTTTATTTCTCTTTTGATTTTGAAGAATTCGACTGTAGTGAGATCTGTGAACAAAGATGCTGGAAATTCCATGCAAGAATACGAAGCCTCTGTGATGTGCGTAGGAGGAGACGTAATGCTTGCTAAAAATCGAATAGACCAGGCAGCCTTAAGCTGTGGACCACAAGGGGTCCGCAAAGCACTTTCAAGGGATCCGCAAGGGTCTTTCATTCTTCTTCTTCTTCGTGTGGCGCTACCGTCCGGGGTGAACCTGGGCCTCGGTCAACATTCCTCTCCAGCTGGTGCGATCCTTAGCCAGCTGCCTCCAATTTCGCACTCTAAGTTGGTTGAGGTCCTTCTCCACTTGAGTGCGCCATCGGGTTCGTGGTCGTCCTCTATTGCGTTGTCCCTGGAGCAGTGTTGTCCATGCGCTCAACATGGCCTAGCCATCTTAGGCGTTGAATCCGTAGACGCCTGACTAGACTCATGTCGCTGTACAGCCCGTACAATTCGTGGTTGAATCTTCTTCTCCAGGAACCTTCAACGCAAACAGGACCAAAGATTGAACGCAGAACTTTTCTCTCGAAGAGACCAAGTGCGTCTTCATCCGCTCTTGAGATGGTCCAAGCTTCCGCGCCATACAGCAGGACAGGGATGATCAAGGTCTTATATAATGTGAGCTTGCCTGGCAGCGGTATTGGTGTCCTCTTCGCCGTTAAACAGTCTCTTCTCAGTATCGACTGCGAATCTACTACGAGTTGTCTCTCTTCGTTCCGACAGGCTTCTGTCCGATGTTTGTACCCTTTGGATAGTTGTTTTGCCCGCTGGTAAAACTTTCGGACATTATTTCTGCCGTACCACCTCTCCATTTCCTCGATCGCGCGCTTCTCATGCTCCTTCTTTTTCTTTTTGAGAAGCCGGTGCTCTTCCCTTCTTTTAAGTTCGTAGAGCTCACGAACCGCTCTCGTCCTTCTATCCAGCGTCGCCTTATATGCTGCTAGCTTCGCTGAATGCGCCTGCCGACACTCATTGTCAAACCATGGGTTTTTTCTTGGTGGCATTTTAAAACCCAACACATCAGAGGCAGCTTCTCTGATGGCGTTTTGACAACGGTGCCACTGTTCGTCGATTGTTTCGTCTGGCAGGGTTGGACTCTCTGAGAGCTTAAGGGAGACTCGATCGGAAAAGTTCCCAGCGGTCGATTGCGATTGTAGCTTTCCAACGTCAAACTGTTTTGGTCTTGCTCTACTCCGTTGTACAATCGATATCCGAGTTCTGACCTTGGCTACAACAAGGTAATGGTGCGAGTCGATGTTAGCACCTCGGAACGTTCGGACATCGAGGACACTGGAGGAGTGTCTGACGTCGATCGCAATGTGATCAATCTGATTGACGGTTGATTTATCAGGGGACCGCAAGGGTCTTTCAGTAAAACAAAAAATACGTCTTCATTCTCATTTTACTACAGGAACCAGTCCGCCGAGAGATAATTTGTTGCTGAGGCTCAAGGGTAAAAGAAACTAGACGACAACTGCGTCCAAATGCTACCAACACTTCCTCAGCCGATGACTCAAAATTTGACCGAATTCCTAAACGAACTTGTCGAACAGAAGGTCAGCCGAAGCATGACGATCAAGAGCGGTACTTTAACTCACTTTATGGTCAGACGAACATTAGATTGCAGATTACAGGCGATCCGGTCAAGCGAATGCAAAGCATGTCACAGTTACGAGCTCACAATCAGCCGATGAATCGTCAGCATGCATCATTTCCATGAATCGACATCACCTGAGCCGGCGCGGCGGTTTCTGTGACTCACAGAATGGGCACGGAAATGCCCAGTCAATGTCTCTTGGTTTCCCCTGCAGTGCAGCTGTCATTCTGCGATTTTTTGCCTCCAAACGATGCATACAACCCCTAATAAATTCAACGGAGGGTGAATGTCATGAGACCACGTGAAAAGAGAACAACCATCTGCTGTGCTGTTCGGTTTGAGGTCAACCAGAGACGACGGTTTCTGACGATGAGGAGAAGAATAAGTTTTTGACCTCCACCTTCATCATCATCATCATCATCATCGTCGACGTCGTCTTTGTCATAAAAAAGCCCATAGAATCATCCAAATTAACTGCCTCCCCTGCTGGAGCCCATCTAATTCTCAATAGTATTCCACTTCGTCGAACCTCACTGCCGCCCAACCCGGTCTGCGCTCAGATTTTTATCAACTTTGTCAACTTTTCACTCTTCGTCAAACCGAACTCAACCCAGGGTGGACGACAACGGGCTGGGGAGAAGTGCGAAGCGAAGACGAAGGACGAATCTCGGCAGAGTCAGTGTCAGTGCAGAGTGGGCGAAAAAAATCAGCGAATTAAATCACGAAAATAAATTATTCATAATCTCATGGATACAAAGAAAATTAATCGTTCACATCGCAAGGAGGTGGTGAGAGTGAGAAGGTGGCTGCCAGGAGTTCCTCGGGAACGAGGAAGGCTCCGCCTTGACAGCGCTTGAATAATCAACGCAATCTTGGTCGGCATTGTGTAACGTGAAATATTTCAGTTTCAATGAATGATTGAAGTGCAGAGACTTACCAAGCTGATGGCGCGCAAGTTCCACTCCGTCGTCGTCGTCGGCTGTGTCTTATTCCAAAAATCTCAGCAACTCCCTTCAATCAATAGTGCTACCATCCCTTTAAACACACACACACGCGCATGCACACACGACGTCGTCACAAACACACACGCGAGCGCAATTCACTCCCGGTAAACCACACTTTAAGATACGTTTACACTCGGGGTTTTTTTTCTATTTTCTTGCCGCTCTGCCGTTTCGCTGGTGGTTCACTGTTTCGCCGCTTTGCTCTTGTCGTCGTCGTCGTCTTTCACTTGGCGATGTCGCGTGGTGTTTGCATGAGTAATTTACTACGCGAAACAGCACCGGTTAGCTTTGATAATTAAACCGAATTAACTCCCAGAGAAGAGGAACGTTCAACGACACGCTGACGCTAACGCCGCTGTCGCCGCCGCCGCCGCTGTCGCCGCCGCCGCCGCTGCTGCTGCTGCTGCTGCTGCTGCTACTGCTGCTGCTGACGAATTTGATGGATTCCTCTGTTTCTGGATCGGGCTCGAGCCGAAGGGTGGTGGCTGGGGAATCAAACCGAATCGAAATAAAATCGGAAAAATCCGCACAACTCACTGCAGACTCAGGGTCTTCTTGAACTTCTTTTTCTTCACTTTTTTTTTTTCTTTCGTTTCGTTCACTTTTTTTTTTGGTGCCGGCTTTGTGTGGCTCTTCTTGGCTTAACCTTCAAACGAGATGGGTTTTTGCGAAAATTTTTCCTTCACTCACTCGGATGCGAAGAAGCTGCTGTCGAGGATGGTCGCTGGCCACTTGACGGGAGGGGGACGAGGATGGGGAGCAGAGCTGAGAAAGTAGCTGAGAAACTGAGATAATCGAAAAATTGAATCTAGAAGATCGAACAGCTGGGCTTGGGACCTGGATGGAGTCGTCGACGAGTCACGACACAACAAAGGAGCTGCGGATACGGCACCTCATTAATACATCGATTATGTGCCGATGTCGATGTGGTTTGTTTTTTGGTTTTTTTCTCAACTCTTCGTCGTCTTTGGTTAGCAACTGCTCGCCTGCACTAGTTTTATTTTATTTCACTGGTTTCGGTCAGGTGGAGAGCAATGTATCTGTCAACGGAAACAAACTCACAGAATGGGTTTCTTTTTGCATTTATTTCTTTTCGTTTCCCTTTTTTGTGCTATTTTGTTGGTCTGCCTTGAGAGAGAGGCGACTGGTGAATGATGACTGCTGGTGGTGCTGCTGATATTGCTGCTGCTTCTGCTGGGAATCACACCACACACACACACACCGGAGCGCACCTAACGTGGAAGAAGTGTATTTGCTCCGTTCTGGTAGCGTCCGTTCGAGATACTGAAAACCGAATTTTTGTGTCGCTCCGAAAGTTGATAGAATGTGTCTTGTGTTCCTTTTATTGTTCGGACGCTGCCTCTGTGTGTGTGGCTCCTCTCTGCTGAACTGCACACATGCGGATACCCGCGAGGAAGGTGATATAATAGTTCGGTCTCCAGTGAGGGTGTTTCGGTCGGAGTTCGGTTGGTGCATCGATGGATGGATGTTTTGGACTTTAGAGCGCAGGTTTCTTCACGAGTTTCCTCTCTTCAATGAGTCTCTCTCTCTCTCTCTCTGAGTGACTGGGTCTCTCTTTTCGTTGATTGGCCTCTGGTGAGAAGAAGCTTTCGATTATTGAATGAAATTATCATGTGCAGGGATTGCGTTTTTATTTGCTTCCTTTTCTGGTGTCACATTGATACATAGACGTGATGTTGTCCCTTGCATGGAGTACGTTGAGGTTCCGACCAGCGACTGGCATGCGTTATGACGTCGATGCTGGTGGGTGGTTGGGCTCGGCTTGGAGACGTTCGACAGTCGCTTGGTGGTTGTAATTCCTTGAGTAATTGAATAATGGGCAAGGTTAGCGCGAGTAGCTGGAAGGAAATCCGAGACCATTTTTGCCGGTTTATGGCGACAAGGATACATTTTCTGTGTTTTGTTGTCTGATGCGAGAAACCAGAGATAATTCCCTGTGGGGAAGTTGTTTGGTTGTTTTGTTGTCACTTTTGTGTATCTACGCCCGGTTGGGGATACAGCACGTGTATCCTTACGTCCTTATTAGACAGGATTCAATTAAATTTCCCTTTGTTGGGGGCAAAACGATGAGTTTCCCTGTGGCAATTTGTTTGACATGCCACAAGGCAGCCCCATGTGACCGATTCTCTCTCTCTCTCTCGGTGTTTCTTCAGATTGATTGATTTTCTTCTGGTCGTTTTTTCTGACGTTCATCATAAGTTGGGGAGAATGCAGATTTAGTCAAATGATGACCTTGAGGGGTGGACCGAGAAAAAAAGCCTCTCCCCCCACACCAGTCTGCAAAATTCAAAATCAATGAAAATTTCGAAAATTGCCACAACAAGGACACCACACCACGCATCAATTTAATTCAATTTGAGTTATCGAAATTAAATGCAAACACATTCCGCGACCACTCTGCCAGCCTCCGCCCCTCTGCCACACAATCCATCACCAATTGAACGGCGTTCGGTGCGCAAATAAATTCATTTTCAAGCGCACCCCAGCGTCGCAGCACGTCAGCGCCGCTCCAATAAAACGAAACGAAACGAAAAAAAAAAAGTGTAACTGATTCAAAACGTCTGTTGGCGTAAATTAATTTATATTTTGGCGATAATTGTCCCATTGGCTGTCGCCGGGGGTTGACATTTTGGTTTTGCAGCCGAATACATAACTCCATTAACACGCATTTGTTGTGGGCCGTTCGTGCGAAAGCAAAAAAAAAAAACCCACTCTCGAGGACATCGCCCATCCAGTGCACAGGTTACCTGCCGCCGCAACCGAGCGAGGCATAGGCAATATTTTGTAATTGGACATGTAACCGATGTGGTGGCACATAAAAGATAATTGCTCGGGGCAAGGATGCTTGCCAGGAGCGCACCCACTGACAAATTGTTCGAATTTGTCGTCGGCATCCAACCGAAGCCTCGAATTGGTGGTGAATTTGCGGCTTGCCCCCATTCCAGGTCCACTCTCGCATGTGTCACATCCAGGTCGCTCGAACAGCACGCAAGTGCTCAATTTCAATGATGAACAGATGACGGATCACTTTGACATCGCCGAGATCCGTGTGCCAGTTCTAAGAAACACCACCACAACACGCTTGGTGACACTTCAAAGCGAAAACGCCTGACGTGTGCCTGAGCGCTCTGCGTGAATGCATCACAATATGGCGTGACATTAAATGCTGACCGCAAGACTGCGTGCGAATTTCCATTTGGTTCATACCTCTCGAGGGGTTGCAGATCCGGAGCGTATTTCATGCAAACCAATTTGAGGGTTAATTTTCAATTGACCCACGGAGCGTATGATTCGTTGGAAAATGCCGAGGGGAGAGAAAATTGTCGAAACTCTCACGATAAGGTACGCGAGACGCGCTGGCCATTGGCAGCACAGGGCCACGACCAGATGTCCGAACGACCCTGAGCGTGCATTTCTCTCCGCTCGAATGGGATCACAATCACGCCACGCACTGCTAATTGAACGTATATTGTCGTCAATCGATGATAGATGCTCGGACAAGCGTGGAAGCGGGTAAATGTCATCATTTTCTTCGTCTCGATGGGTTGCTTGTGTTGATCTTATGTATGAGAGGTGCTTTGCTAGGCGGTGGTTGGATGGGAGGTCCCTACACAGGGACGTCTCGGAGGGCACAAACTGTCTCAGGGAAGTTTGATGCAATGGCAAGTGCTGTCAGATTGACAGGAGACCAGGGAGACTTGTCAGATTCTGGGCAAATGAAGGGAGGAGCGTGCCGGTGTTTGTACTTCAAGTGGAATCATGTTAACAGATGACCATGTGGTGGCCCGTGGCGTTGTGGGTATGTGCGTCGACCCGAACCTCAACGTCGTAGGTTCGATTCAAGCTCTGAGCGACAAAAATAATTTTCACGACCCCACCTCTTTCGAGTCACTGACAATGACGCTTACCTGTCTAGAGAAAGCTTCTCAAACAAAGCCGTTCGGATTCTGCATTAAACTGTAGGTCCCTTCCACTCGTGAATGAACAATAGCACGCAAAACACGAGTTGTTGCTGAGAAGCTAGGCCCTGGCCCCCTGCGGGCTGTAGCGCCTCCCATATTATATGAAGCTTCTGTCAGATTTTTT